>JAFVLL020044103.1:52500-66620 GCA_021397915.2 Tor tambroides | reverse complement strand
AATCCATGGCAAATTTACAAAAAGACTAATAGAAATGTGTAGAAAATGTGCTTGACAGTTTATGACAACTAGATCAACCATTTTGCATTTAATGGCTTATACGATGAACTAATGACAATGTTTTGAGGGGTAAGACTATTGCACAGAGAACTAAATAATACATATTGAGCAACATGACATTAGCAACTGACAACACTGACTGTCTGGCAATCAACAATCAGCTCCTTAAAGTCCCCATGAAATCAAATTTGGAGTTTTATGACTGAGTCTATATATGCTATAGCACTCCTAAAAGCTAACAAAATATTCTATATCTTAATAAATATGCTAATTTAATACCTTTAAATTCTAAATATGGCCAGCCACAACCTGTTTCAATAGGAAATACATGAACATGAAACAAAAAGCGTGTTCCGTCATTATAGTCAGGATGAAGCTGAAATAGTGTCAGATCTGATATGACAAAATTACAAGGTCCAATTTTTTTAAATTGAACACGTACATGGATGTATCATTCACAATAAGCTCTATAACAAGCATTTAGAAAACAGATAAAATAGGGTGAATTTTCTTTTCATGCTGACTTTAAAGACAGACTTTCAGAATGAAACCACAATCTAATATCTGCTCCCAAACTAATTTTGTGTACTAATGAGCAAATCAATATTGCTGCATTGAAAAAATTTTTTCTTACTACAGAAAATCAATCAATAGCATTTCACATACATAAATAAAAGATAAGGTGATATTTAAACAATGAACCACAGGATCAAATATTAAGAGCAATTCACAATTCTCCTATTGACCAGACTCCTGTTGGCTTGCTGACTGCTAGAAGTGAGTCACACTAAGAGACAGGAGACAATTTAGCAGCCCGTGCAGAAGGTTGAAGGGCAAAAGCACTTGGCGCATAATCAATGCAATTTATTTCTCGGTAGCGAGGAAAATACCATCTGTGAGAGAGGTATTAGAGCAGGAGGGATCCCTTTTGGACCAGTGCCTCAGATTTAAACAGTTGCAAGGTGTAAGTAATGATAAAACCTATGGGGTCATACACTAACGTTTAAAAGTCTCTTATGCTCAGCCAAGGCTGCATTTATTTGAGCAAATATGGTTAAAACAACAGTATTATGAAATATTATTACAATTTAAAATAGCTTTTCTATTTAAGTGTTTAAATATTTGGTCTCACTTTATATTAAGTGGCCTTAACTGCTATGTACTTACATATAAATGAATCAAAGCACTTATTGTGTACATACATGTTTTTACATTGTACTTACATTTAAAAAAAAATGCCTGCACGTAGTTACATCTGTAATTAATTTCTGTAATTACACTGTTGACCCATCCCTTACACCTTAACCCACTTATAACATTGTAACTTATAACATTATGTATATATCAATGTAGTTTTATCTATATGACTTCAGTCTCTCTGATCCTTAAGTTCCACGAAATCTTCGTGATACGACCCTTAAAATGTAAAACATTATTAGTAAATGTTTGTAGAAACATACTTTAGAACGCTTTAGCACATAAGGCTATTTTAAGCTATATCCAAAATGAAAATATTTAAATTTATGCTAATCCAGCTTTAAACAACTACAGCACATGTACCTTCCATGTAGGTTTAGAGCTGTCCATCCTGTCCACAGCATCCCCATCCGCTTGTCCATCCTTTCTCTGCCGCAACATGACCACCTAGATGAACAAAAAAACACCAAACAAAGGTTTTAAATGTGTTAAACTAACCTACAGTACCACACAACACATTCATGCTACGTTAAATGTGGCATAGCACATAATTACTGTTCACGAAGCACAGCAGAGGCAATGATGCACTTCTTCATTTTTTTTCCAATTGCACATTATGAAGATGTACATTTTGGGTGATAGTGGGATTTAATAGTGTTCCTTCTAATAGCATTTGAGCGCTGTTCCTGTCTTCTTAAGGCAGGCTAGGAGTCTTGCGGGAGATAAGATTATACGAACTACCCATTTTGAGGAATTAACTTATCATTGTGCTTAAAAGCTGCATGTTATTAAGGTATTAATGAAATACTGGTAGGCCATTTGCATTTGAATCCTCGCATACCAGAGACACTGAATGTGAAAATTGGAGAAAGACAATTAAAATATGTACACATTCATTTGCATGCCAATATTTGGATGAAGGATGTGATTTACATATTCACAAGGCTCTCTTTATTATAGCTCGTTTGTATTAGAGCATTAGAGGAGGCTGACGAGACACCGCTTCATAAGAATCCCTCAAAACCCTCGACTGTATGAGTGCAACATTCAAGGCAGCTACAAAATAGACTGAAGAATACGCAGCGTTACAGTCTCTTTATCTCCAGTAAGAGGACAATAAAATCAGATTGGAGAGGAAGGAATGAAAGAAAGATTGTGTCTTTAGAGTGTCTTTATGACACAATCCACCATGACCAATTTGGTCCGAGCGATGCAACCAAATGCTGCAAATTGTTTTAATATCTGAGCTGAGGGATAAATTACGTTCACCTAAATGGTCTCCTTTGAACGCTTTATTCATTCAAGTGAACTGGATCATCCTAAACGGTGTAGCACTGGAGAGTCAGATTCATTCTACAGAATCAGTTTGAATTAGTGAGCATGTTTTTTTTGCGTATTATAATTCATGGGTTTTAATTTTAGGCCCTGATTGGTCTCTATGTAGCCTCACATTTTATATTTATTTATTGTCTTTTTTAAATTTGTTAATTTTGCGTTGCTCATTTAATTGATGTAACATTTGTGAGAAAAACAAAATATACATTTCTCTTGCCATTCATACTCATTATTTGTACCTTACATTTTAATATTTCAGTAATCAAGTTACTTATTTATTGTACAAAATGAGCATCATCCAATTTTAACAGTAGTTTCTTCTTTATTTACAATGAGAATATATTTGAGTTGCTATTTGCATTCACTGCAGCTGCATAGACTTTCAATGGAAGGAAAAATTCTGAGAATATTAAAATTAGACTTATGTTCCGAATATGAACGAAAGCCTTTTGGGGTTGGTACGACATGACGGAGAGTAAACGATGAATTTTAATTTCTAGGTGAATTATCCCTTTAATATTTAACTTAAACTCTGTTTTGTAAACTGTGTTAAATATATAGTATAATATTTTAAATTTACCCGTTTAAGTTTGACACTGCCAACCTAAAACCATTCATTCATTTAAAACCTCTTGTTTTTGTTCCAGTGCAGTTCTGATTAAATGACATAATTGAGTATAAAAAAACCAACTTTTTTTAATCACCTTAAGTAACTTGCCTGTGGTGTAGCTAACAGTATATTTGCCTTATATTTCAATAGTAAGCAATTTTCTGTGAATGCAGAAGAAGAGTAAAGTGCAGTAAACAGTAAAACTATCTGCGCTACAAACCTGTCTGTTTATATTTATAGCAAATTAATGTAACAGCATAACAGATTGTTTTTGTACAGCTCAAATAAATAGAAGTGGTTGCCACTGGAAGACTTGAACATTCACATAAAAAAGACTGCACCGGCTTATAAACAAACAAACAGTGAATAGCCTAACAGTAGTTTAACTACTTCAAATTATAATTAGCTCGTAGCTTGGCAGTTTCAAAGTCAATTCCCCAACAGTTGTGATGACCACTTCCTTTGTTCCTTTTGCAGCATTAGGTCCTGTTTGTACTGAGACAGCATAAAATCTTCCCGTGGGTCTTAATGCAGCATCATGACACCCAGAGGCCACCTCACATCCCGCCTCTGCAGTGCGGGCCACAGCCAAAGACTCATCTCACTCAGTGGATGATAGAAAAATAGCTTGACTGACCCGTATTAGACAGTTATGAATGATGTGAAGATTTATTCAATGGGAGAGTGCAAAACTGGGCCATTCTTTCATTTTTTAAAAAAAATAAAGACCATGTATTTTAGATTTTATATGTGTTTTTCACTATAGATTCAGTATATGCCTCCCACTTGAATAAGTGTGTTGCATGTCAAGTGCATTGGCTTTGCTTGAACTCTCAGTAGCTTGTGAGTGATGGAAACAGGCAGTGTGCATTTCCTGCACGGGTTGACAGTGGGGGGCAGGTGCTCATTGGACAGATGTTAATGAGATCAGCAAATCCATACCAGTGTGCATGCATACCTAAACACACACGCACAAAACCGCCGTACCTCCTGAGTGGCAGCTGCCAGCTGTCCTTCCAATGTAGTCACCCTTTCAAGAGCCACCCGTAACCTTTCACGCACCTGTGCAAATGAAAAACAAAAAAGACTTTAATAGCTAAATTTACACGTGCCAACAAAGCCCTGTCAGCATCCATTCCAATTCCAGTCATGTGATCAACTACTACTAATGTTACATAGTCAGACTGACTTTGCATTATTGAAAAGCATTAATTTGTTTCTTTAAAATGATACAAAGTATGGTTGCAAGATGTATTGAAATAAAATCGTTATTGCAGTATAGTTCAGTGCGACTGTTAAATCATGTAAAATCATGACGGCTGTGATTTAATTAAATAAACATACTGTAAACAGCTAGATGTTTACCATTTGAAAACAACGAAATTAAGATGTAAATATTGTAATTTTAAAGTGAAATCAAATATTTTTTATTATTAGATTTTTATTTAGTTTTTAATAGCACTGATTTGACAATATTATTGAAATATACTTCTTATTTTGTTCAATATTATTTTATAATAATCACAATAAAAATAATAATTACTTTATAGTCATACTGAATTGGTCAAAAACAGTGAAAATGTGGAATCAAAGTATGAACAAATTATATTTGTATTTCCCAAACCATTCAGCCCTAGAATTAACTAAAAAAAGAAGTAAAAATTACTTCAACATTTTTGTTAACTGATTATTTTCAATGCAGATGCACTCTCCAACAAAATCACTCGACTAATGATTCATTCTTTTCAAAGATGACTATTTAAGTCATCTGGTGAAAATTCCTATATTTTTCATATATCCCAATATACAGTATAATCACAGGAAAACTAAATACAGCAATTTAATATTTTTCCAATATAACGCAGCCCTAACTACAAGACAATGAATTAAAAAAAAATAATAATAAAACTTACTTTTTCATCCAGAGCCTTATGATGCTCGAAGAGGGATTTCAGAGCCTTGAGCACCTCCACCTCACTGGAAACCCCGGACGGCGGAGGAGCCTGCCTCTTCACCACAGTCATCCTCAGCGAACGCTCGTGACGTGACACCAGACACTCCAAGTGCTCCAAAAGAAGCTAAAGAGCAATAAAGATGCAGAAACACACAAGCATGTTAACACATCTATATCGACTTTCTGGATCATATTATTTCAATAAGCTCTGCATAGTGACATGTAATGGCCCAGTACAGTTTTAGAATCACTCAAGAGTGAAAATAGTCAACTTTGGGCACTTTACATTGGAAAAGCATGTTGTAAGCGAAACAAACTGGCACTGCGACAATAGATGGTCTGAGTAAATCTGGGGTGCTCACATACCGTACAAGCCAAAATTCTTGCAAATCCCCCTGAAGCGAGTCAAGTGTGGCCTGGGGCTGAGAGAATCTACAAGCGAATCAACATCTTTTGCAATGTTCATGACAATGCAGCAGCATGAATCTGGCAATGGAGATATGCACACTTCCATTTCTCACCCACATCATCTCGGCTGTGTGAACATCCTATCCATTCACACAATCTCGCAGCATCGGCCTTGCCAGAAACAGAAAGACCGCTGATGCGGCACAATGTATGGCGAAGCATTTACATAAACATTTACCCAGCAGCTAATTTTCAGGAGAACTAGTTGCTGACTATTAAAAATGAGTAGTCTCACAACCCCTAAAACATACACTACCATTCAAAAGTCTGGGTTTAGTAAGATTTTCTAATGTTTTTGAAAGAAGGCTCCTATGCCCACTCAGGCTGCATTTATTTGATCAAAAATACTGTAAAAACAGTAATATTATGAAATATAATTACAATTAAAAATATCTGTTTTCTATTTCGTTTATTTCCAAATGTAATTTAATCCTGGACTATTTTAATGATGTCCTTACTACCTTTCTGGGCCTTGAACGTGGTAGTTACGTTGCTGTCTATGCATCGGATTTCATCAAAATTAACTCAGTTTGTGTTCCGAAGATGAACGAAGGTCTTATGGGTTTAGAACAACATGAGGGGGAGTAATTAATGACAGAATTTTCATTTTTGGGTGAACTATCCCTTTAATGTGTCCTTGCTGAGTGACCCAAAACTGACCCACAACTTTTGAACAGTACTGTATATAATCCTAACAACAGCTGATTAATGCTATTGGTAATAATAAAAAGCACCACATTTACGGTTAAGAATTTTCACATTGCTCTGCAGCTACTTTTTCATGACAGAAAAAAATATGATTTCCAGTTTTATACCTTCACTTTTAGCAACCAAAGCAAAATACTGGGATGAAACACAGCCATCTGGACTGTACCGACTGCATTGGGATGTCCTGTCACTTTAACAAACACAAATACATACTCACCCTAGTGTTATTCCTCTCAAGCTTTAAGCCTGATATCCCTCCTTTCTAGAAGGTTTCAACTGGCCAAATTCAGCCTCAGCCAGGCAGCAACCCTGAGAGAAGAGAGAAGAAAGGAGATGAATTCATTTATTTGACATAAATAATGCACACTAATATGGTACTGTTACAGCAAACTAACACACAACACTCTTAATGTGGTTTGACAGGTTTGTTATTTTTATTCAGAACTATTCAAGACTATACAGATCTGCTCACATAATGATAACAACTCATCCATAGACCTCGTTTATGCATTCTTTCATACAATACTGTATGTTATTTACTGATCCATCTTTACAGTCTCCTAAATGGTCCAAGAGACAACAAAAATGAATGGTCATGGCCCATAGAGCGCCAGAGGTAGTAAAGCTTCAAAATCCTGTTCCCACAATTACCGGTCTTTTGTTGACCAGGGCCACACATTTTGAACACAGGACCACACAGATGGATATTGTTCATTTTTAGATTCATACAGTGTGTCTCAATCAGTCAGCACGAATACCAAAAAACCAGAACAGAAATTCTGTCATCATTTATTCACCCAAACTTCTATAAGTTTCTTTCTTCTCTTAACAAAAAGAAGATATTTTTAAAAAAGCTGGTAACCAAAAAAAGTTGACGGTAGCAATTTTTTTAAACTATCATTCTTTAAAACACCATCTTTTGTGGTCAACAGAAGAAAAAAACTCATACAGGTTTGAAACATTGAATGATGACGATTTTCATTTTTGGGTGAACTATCCCTCTAATAAAAACCTTGTAACTAGCCCGAGACTTCAAATCAATGACATGAAGCTATAACAGCACATGAGCCACTTTACAGGTTACATCCCATTAATATTAACAATGCGCATTTCTCTAGCAGCATGGAATAAAGAGTGAGACTGATTTCTCGTTTCAGCTCCTCATCCCCAGCCGCAATCTCCCAGGCTGCAGTCTTGCGTGGCTCAATTGCTCTGCTCTCTGAAGTGCCCCGGCCGGGCCTCTGGCGCTAGTCCCAGTTAACCCAGCTGTTCATCGCAGTCTTTTGGGAAACTTTCAGGGCACTGTTGAAGCATGTCAACACCCCCTCCTGTTTCAGCATACATGCATTCATACGCTCTTTAATTCAAGTGCACAAAATACTAGGGGGCTGAAAAAAAAGTGTCACATGGATTTTTCACAGATGGTGAAATGGACAGAAGAACTGTCGTTTATGTCGTTTATGCTGTGGCAACATGGGGATATGAAATTCTTTTGCAATGGTGGAGTGTTAACAATCCCAGGATGCATGTGAATGTGTTTTAATGCCTTAAATAAACTCAGCCTTGAAAATAAATCACAAGGATTTACCACCCAAGATCACATAATCATAAATGCTTTCTTAAAGGGATAGTTCACGCGAAAATGAAAATTATGACATAATTTACTCAGCCTCAAGTCGTTCAAAACTCAAATGTCTTTCTTTCATCTGTGGAGCACAAAAAAAGATTTTGAAGAATGTCTCAGTGTTTTTTGTTTTTTTTTGGTGTTGTTTTGGATGCCTCTGACTTTCATTATGTGGACAAAAACAAAATATCTCTTTTTGTGTTCTACAGGAAAAAAAAAACATATACAGGTTTTGAATGACATGAGGATGAGTAGATGATGACAAAAGTAATTTTTTGGTGGACTGTGCCTTTAATTAAACATCATATCTTCCATATGGAAGCCTCTCTTCTGTAAGCTGTCTTAATGAATCTTGATTCTTGTTAATCAAGAGATGACCACACTGACACAGAGTTTATATTAATAAACTGTATTCAGGCTATTGGGCCAGCTATGATTCTCATGCTAAATGAAAACTTTCGAGGTCACACATTGTGTTAGTGTGCTGTTTTTCTGCTTTTTGAATAACGCTTCTTGACTGAAATGTAGGGGCAGAAAGGACCGGGAGGGGGAAGAGGAAAAGGAAAATGGGTCAGTGCGTTCATTTGATTTTTTTCCACAGGAGTGGAAGAATAGGCACAAAGCAAGTTCAAATCCACAAACAGATGTTGGATCTTCCCACCTCTTTCAATCACTGCAACCGTCTCAAACAAACCCCAAGCATTTTTCTAATATAGCAGGACATGGCTGGGAAAAAATAAAAAAAAATAAAAATAAAAACATGTTATCAAAAAAAGCAATTCTATTTCAATCTGCCATGGCTCCTCAATAATGCTTGAGAATAAACAAAAAGGAATTGAAAACATGTATTTGGTGTTTGTCATCAGAGATTGCTGTTTCAGTGCTCAATTCAAAGGTAAATTGTGTCTCAACTCTAGAAGTAACACAAGAGGATTTTCTGTGCTGAGGTTTTGCATTTGAAACCCAGGATTATATTTGTATTGTGATTTGTGAGCGTGAAAAGCTGAAATCCCTCCAGTTAGTATTTGACTTACTTTCTCATCTAGAACTTTTGGTTCGGCTTAAATGTGGTGGCAACAAACTTTTCAGCTCACCCTAACAACTATTAACGCAACAAATGAGTCTCTTTGCAGAAATGGCATTTCAGACTACAATGTGGCACGGACAGATAGGAAAATCAGATTTTGCATTTGATTTAGGATACTTTCAAATGTGATTCTTAATTCGTTACATTTATGACATCTGGTAATAAACACTTTTATGTGATTCTTCTATTAATCCAGAGATTTTCATACTGTGTAAATGTGGGATGCAATAATAACAAATATATAGCTAGTCGTTAAGTTCTACATTATTTTGCACTACACGGTTATGATTACAGCTCCATGTGTTTTGCTTTCCGGACGTAGCAAGCTTGCTCGGTAGCTCAGCCGGTGCAGAACTGGACTCAGGATGTGGAATCCTTGGTTATGAATCCCATGAAAAACATGACTCATGATGAAAGATGAAAGATTGAAAACAAGCTAAAACGGCATGCTTGTGATTGCGTTTTTGTGTCACATTCGCTTTTGTTCATACCATCGGGTAGGTTTAGGCGTAGTGCAGATGGTACGTTATTTTAAAATGTCATGGAGCATTAGACTCCACTCAATGGACATTTGTGACCCTGGACCACAAAACCAGTCATAAGTGTCAATTTTTCAAAATTGAGATTTCTACATCATCTGAAAGCTGAATAAATAAGCTTTCCATTGACGTATGGTTTGTTAGGATCGGACAATATTTGGCCGAGATACTACTATTTGAAAATCTGCAATCTGAGGGTGCAAAAAAATCAAAATACTGAGAAAATCGCCTTTAAAGTTGTCTAAATGAAGTTCTTAGCTATGCATATTACTGATCAAAAATTAAGTTTTGATATATTTACGGTAGGAAATTTACTAAATATCTTCATGGAACATGATCTTTACTTAATATCCTAATGATTTTTGGCATAAAAGAAAAATGGATAATTTTGACCCATAAAAATGTATTTTTGGCTATTGGTACAAATATATCCCAGTGACTTAAGACTGGTTTTGTGGTCCAGGGTCACATTTCAAGTCAGAACTGCGGTGACACCTACAAAACCAACGTCACATAAACCGTACCATACGTACGTTCATCTGTTCCGGAGTCTAGTCAAGTCTCAGTCTAACTGATATATAAATCGCAGACTGGAAACACCTTCTTCATTTGCTTCACTGTAGGTACCATAGTTAACTTCTCTCTGTGTTTCAAAACCATTTTATCAGCAGAGGGCATAATTACCATTTTCCTACAAAGAAAGAAAGAACAGCAGCACAGGAAAGGAATACTGCTAATTACAGGTCATTCTTATGGATATCCATCATGTAAAAACAGTGAAATTACAGATGTGGGTTTACATTAGGTGATAACGTATGAGTGCTGAGTTCTGTATCTTTTTGTCTCATGAGAACACTGCTTCTGCCAATTAGCTCTTAAAATACTGGATACAAACTTACCAATCCATATTTTTTTCTGTTACTTCTATTAGTTTTGAGGGCTATACACCACCTTGCTGCATTATTTAAAACATTTCTAGGGCAAAAATACCAAGAAAATGTTTTGCGCAGCAGCTAAACTCACTAAGAGGTTTTTAAAATGTCAAAAGTTCCTGCAAAATGTGATGTACTGATAAAAGAAAGAAAAATCCACAAAGTGTTGGCCAGCAGTGTGACCTTGTGAGACGGCTGTCGGCAGGTGAGCAGTGTTGAGCTCAGACAGCTCCAGGGATTTCTCTTTGTTTGGTTGGTAAAAGTCTTGGGATTAAGGAATGGAAGGAATATTGCCAAATACAGCAGCGTTTCTGAGCGCAGGATTAAGTCATACTGCAGTCTGTATTACTGCAAGCACCAACAGACAACACTCATACACATATTATAGAGTCTATATATAGAGACTATATCCTTCATCATACATGTTTAGAAACTGTTGTATGTTTTGATACCTAATAAGATTAATAGTTAAATAATTCATGCTTCTTAAGTCATATGACAGTGGAGTGCATGCCTAACTTTTTTTTTTTTACTAGTAGAATTGTAAGAGACGGGTGGTCATGCAATCTTAACATGGCCTTGATATAACTTTCTTCTCATTTGAGTGACAATATTTTAAACACTTGTTAAAACTGCTATTTATTTCTTCAGGGGTAAAACATGTTGAATACAATTGTCAGTGTAGATTAATGTAGGTGGTTTTTTACAATAATCAATTTCAAACTTTGTCTCAAATAACCAAGTAGAATTCACAAAGCTTCTTAGGAACTTCTAGCGAACATATTTGTAATGAGTACTTTGTTCTTTTGATGAAATATTAAACACTTGAAATGCAAAATATACTGTACTATTAACGATAAAAATCCAGTACTTAGTGTTGTCCGCAAACTCCAAGTTCTCTAACGCTCCACAGATGCTCATCCTGACCTGCCACAAACAGCTTTAAAGTATTTCCTGTCCTCCAGCAGACATGCTTACAGTAAGCCGATTTCTCGTAGTCTACCCCAAATCCATAACAATGTTGTTGTCTTGTATATTAAATGGGTTTGAATGAAGAAACATGTTGACAATCAAGGACTGAGAAGAAAGGCCTCACAACTAACAGCAAACATCTGTTTGCCGCTCTCTGTTGTTGACTGAGACAGATCAGTCAAGCCTTCATGTTCACTGAGCACATTTACACGTGCAACAAAAAGCTAATCACTAACAAAAATCAGCTCATTATAACAACCTCATTTTTGACATGGAAATGAATTAACCAGCAATGCAAGAAAACTTGTTTACATGAGATTTTTGCTCCAGTCTTGATGTCACAATCAAATGTGAGCATACAGTATGTAATACATCTAAATGCAAAATGAAATCAGCATAATGAGCAAAAAATGTGTCCACTGGGTTTTTCGTACAACATTAGTGACCTTTCTACAATAAAAGAATATAATGTTAGCTTAACCATAATCAGTGTAAGATGCAGATTTAAATGTGTGTAAATGCACTCAATGAATAAATAAATAAATTGTTGAAAAAAAAAAAAAAAAGTTAAAGAAATTTAATATAATTTACATTAATAAATGTTAAACTAAAATCAAGAACGTCACAACCTACATCACATAATTAAATGTCAACTTATGAAGTGTTTCGAAGGCTCAAGTTTTTGAAAACAATAAAATTATTACACTAAACTTTTCAATGAATTAAATAGCATCATGATGCAAATTTTTCTTCCATTAAATGTTTCTATATAAATTCAGTTTAGACAGCTAGTCCACATGTCAACTGACCAGCTCATCACTGCTGTAACAAACATTGGTTCTTATGGGCATAAACAATGTTTCTACTTCTACTAGCCTGGGTTTTGCAAAAATCTAACCATCACTTGGGTGTATAAGCAGAAAACATACAAAAATGTATAATTGAGATTCATACAAATTTATACGAATTAGCCACCAATTTGACAAATCAAAATATAGCTAAGAATTGGCATGAAATGGTGTTGGTGTTTCCCATACTGAACTGTGAAGGTCTACACAAGATGACAAAAATACTTCCATTTTTTTATATTCTCAGTGACAAGTCCCACGAACAATAAACATTATGGGAACTTGTTTTCTTATAGCTAGCAAATAAGGTGTGACAACTTGGAAATCACCACGATTTCTTTTCATAGAGAAAATAATCCCACATCTAACAGCAATCTAATTGAATAAGTGAATATGTCTGGAGATGGGATGGAAAACTGCTATTAGCTTTAATTAATCACCTCAGACTATCAGTGAGATGGCTATCTGGCACAATGCACAGACGGTCAGCTCATACTAGCAATCTATTCCATCTTCATTTTGCTCAGTGGGCGTCTGCATCAATTAGCTTGTTTACATGCTGGAAAGCCTGTGAGATACGATAAATCGGACTGTAATAGCACAGGTGTCTAAACCACATGGTCTATCCTTTCAATGCAGACCTTGTTAGCGAAGTGTGTACTTCAATAGGGCGTGATTTCTGAATCGGAATCAACTGAATCAGTTCACTAAAACAGATTGAACTGATTCATCAATAAAATCTCCCAAATAAAACACCACTTTAAGTTTAAATCAAAAGGCACCACTGAAACATCTTCACACTTGTAAGTCACGATACAAGGAACAATATTGAGTCATCAGTGACATTAAAATTATTGCAATACTCCTAATTTCGTCTAATTTCATTATAATAAATTTGAATATGTTTTGGATATATCGTTTTAAACATCCTGATGGTGCATCTCCAGTGGCCATTTCAGAGCAGACTGAATCTGTTGGCTTGGTGTTGACGGGTAAGTAAGGCCTGATGTTGGTTTATTTCATACCACAGCTGCTGTCCTTGGCTCATCTTCCCCTTGGCCCAGTGCAAAGAGGGAATTGTTGGAAAATACGCAGAACCTGGTGCTCAATTAGCCGCTAATGGATTGATTCCTCTAAAACACGGCATCTCCTGTGGGATCAGAGCGGATTAGGCCCATGCGCTCCAGGGCTGGAATCAGTCGGGAAGAGCAGAGAGAAAGGCATGCGAGGTTTGGACAGCAGTGGCCTAAACGCTGGCAGGATGCCTGTGGGCACTGGAACAGGTGAAGCAGAGGCGAGGGGCTAGACTTTTAGAATGGCATTTAATGAGCTCATCTTAGTCCCAGTGCTTTCTGAATGACTCTGCAGTGGTATAGCATACATATCAGATGATCAAGACACTCTAAAAATAATTCATTTTCAGTCAGAAACCAACATCCTGCAAATTCACTTTTTTCCTAAAGGGATTTTATTCTCAGCCTTTATACAATCCAACTAAATCGTAAAAATGACCAGTTTCTGCCACTTAGTCTTCGACACATGGAAAGTAAACTCATGCCAGCTCAGTTATGACATGGCGCAAATATGAAATGTGAAAAGAAAAGGCGAGAGTAAAAGCAGAGCAGTTAACGCTCAATCGACTGCTGGTAGCACAGATGGTTTCACTGACGAACTGATGTGAAAATTACACCAGTCACTCATCACTGCAGTATTAAAAGTAAAACATGCAAAATATGCACAAGAAATGTCACTTTCCTCCCTGATCAGTCAGATGTGGGCTAATGAT
>JAFVLL020044103.1:0-47500 GCA_021397915.2 Tor tambroides | reverse complement strand
AGCAGGAACATAAATATGCCACATTCTGCATACAGCTACTCTGCCTGAGAGGATTATAGGTAAAGATGTAACAAGACTTGAACTGAGCCCCCAATACTGACACAACATGACCAAGAGAACCATCCCATCCACACCATCAACTCTTCCAGAATTGTCTGGAGTTTCGCTCTTTCATGCATCACAGACGTTCTGTTTTTGACAAGTTTAAAAGTGCCTTTGGTGAGATACAGAGAGAATATCCGTCATCAGATACACTGGAGAACACAAAAGACAGTGTAGGCAACTCCTGACAGAACCAACGTCAGTTCTCTCCAACAACTTTCACATCAGCTCACCTCCTCTATCGCTCCTTTTGTTCTCTGCCTCAACCCAAAATAGCTTCATTCATGTATTCCTCATTATTAAACAACAAAACGAATGTTTCTCTCTCAAGAAACCTGGCTTGGAGTCTCTCCAAATCTCTCTCTCTCTGGGGATCCTGGTGACAGAAAAAGCTCAAAAAGTTCACTGCGGCAAGTGTGCTTTCAGAATGCGTCTCGGAGCAGGACACTGCGTCTCTGTGTACAGAAAAATATGCAGCATGGAGATTTACGGTCAAGCTGTTTTGAATATAGTTAGCACATATACAAGCATATCCATGATAATACAACCAGGGGCATCGCTAGACATAAATGACATTTGTGAGTTATCCAATTAGAGCCAGAGCATGATGCAAAACTACATTCAACTGTAAATGATTCAAAGCAAAGAACGTTCATCAGATTTTTAAATGGTTTACTAGAAATGATTAACTTAAATTAAAATAAAGACACAATTAATGTCTCACAAATTAAAATCTCAAAGAAATCTTTACTTTATCTGGTCTCATGATGAAAATGTACCTCTGGGAACTTTCTCGCAAGACACAAAATACGTACCAAGAAGTACATATCACTGCAGTTTCCAACAGAAATGAACACTAGAAGCGGTAAAACAGCGAGCACTTGTAATCGATTTTGTACACAGTTATGATTGCAGCTCTATAGGTTTCACTTTCCGGACGTAACTAGCCGGCATGGAATTGGACTTAAGATGTGGAAACCTTGGGTACGAATCCCGTCAAAAACATGACTCATGATGAAAGAGCTGAAAGATGAGAGATCGAAAAACGAGCTAAAACGGCATGCTTGCGATTGCGTTTTTATGTCACATTCGCTTTTGTTCAAACTATCGGGTAGGTTTAGGTGTAGTGCAGATGGTACGTTATTTTAAAACATCACAGAGCATTAGACTTATAGCGCCACTCAACGGACTTTCCAAGTCAGAGGTGACACGTACAAAACCAGCGTCACATAAAACGTACCATATGTATGTTCATCTGTTCCAGGGAAAACAAACAAACAAACAAACATTCTTTTAGTGCCACCCAGTGGACATTTCACAACGAATGTGTCACGAAACGTACATGGCGGTACCTATTTTGTGTCTTGTGAAAAAGTTCCCAGAGGTACGTTTTCGTCATGAGACCAGGTTGACCAATTTGGGCACCTTCAGTTAAATTAAAAATAATGCATAAAATAATTATGGGTGATTTTTTATTCCCACGACAATACATGTCCGTATAAGTCCAAAAACTGCATGTCGGCCAGCAAGTTTTATATAACTTTAATATAGGCTTTACGTAAACGGAATGTTGCATCCATTGCCGCTGACATGACACTCATTGGTGTGCATCTTGTTTTAGCTGTGTATGACACGTAATGCAACACCAGGGTGGGTACAGAAGGTTAAGAACAAAAAGACCAACTGCTAATTGTCTTGCAAGCAGTGTAACAAGCCTACACACACAATCAACATCACATACAGACAGCTATCATTTAGAAGCAGCACCGAAGACAACAGCTTGTCTTTAATTAGCAATAACACACATGCTGGACACTGAAATATGCCACTGAACTGAGCCTAAATGTGGATCTGTGATAATGACAGTGTGGAACAGTGTGTACAGATACTCAAAAGGGCACTTTAAATATATGTGTGCGTGCGTGCGTGTGTGTTTGTGTATAAATATAAATTATTTAATATAATACGTTTTTCTTTATCTCTCCATGTACTTATTCCCTTAAAAATGAAGATAACAGAGCAGATCATTATAAATTAATTACATTTCATTTATTAGTGCAGTGATGATGTGTATGTTTATGTGTTCAGGCAGCAGCCAATCAGTATTAATCATGTGTAACTGCATTTTTGTTTTACTCAGTATTCTTTGATTAGCATCCTTAAAACAAGATAAATGCACTTGAAAAAAAG
The DNA here is from genome assembly GCA_021397915.2 of Tor tambroides. NCBI lineage: Eukaryota > Metazoa > Chordata > Actinopteri > Cypriniformes > Cyprinidae > Tor > Tor tambroides. The sequence goes on along the minus strand of JAFVLL020044103.1, from coordinate 45,208 downwards.
AGAACTGCATAATATATTAGAACTTTCAAAAAAAATACAGTACATCTTAAGTTTATGTCTCTTTCAAGCATAAATCTTGAAAACAATTTAGTTAGGTTTAGGCTTAAATCAACAAATTTGTCAACTGGGCACAAAAAAACAATCCAATTAAATTAAATAAGAAATATAAGAAGAGATCCTCTGAATACAAGTCTTATTATCTTCTCAAGTAAATTTGTGTCATTTATGGATTATATCTTTCCTGGGAAACAATACAAACATAAATACCTCACACATAACACTGGAAATGAGCAACGCTCACATATACGCTTCCACACACACACACACACACACACACACACACACACACACACACACTAAAGTTTAAATACGCCACCGAGAGTGGCCTGTTTCCCTGCTTTGAGTTAATTAATGCTCCCTAAACCTGCAATGTAAGCAAGTCAAACAGCCACTTAGTCTGCATTCCCTTCTGCGATTTCTTTTCGGAGTGACTCCGCAAGAATTCCCATGTAGGCAAAAGGCTTTAACAAGGAACACCTCGGACAGATGACGCACGGTTCGGAAGCACCTTGCGCATGTTTAAGCAGCCAGCCAATGGCAGGATGGGTCACCGTCCCTCACCTACCTGATACATGTATGTGCTAAAGTAGATCCCATTGTGTAGTTGGATCTTCGGAGAGGTGAGGTTCATCTCGCAAGAATCATATCAGAACCTGGTTTGGATCTGCGAGCCCCTCGCAGCGAGGAGAGAAGGGGAGGGTTGAAAAAGAGAAAGAGAGAGAGACTGACTGAGAGTGAACAGAACTCTCTCTCTGTCTCTAAATCCCTGATGGATGACAGTAAGCTAGAGAATAAATTAAAGTCTTCGATGCCGGCTTCAATGCTGTCTTAGCAGACAGCGGTGCACAACTCTGCGGACTGAGACCCACATGGAAACAAGAAAAAGAGACAGAGAGAGAGACATGGGGGGGGGGGGGGGGTAAACAGGGGTAGGAGAGGGATTGGAGCAGGAAAAAAGGATGCTACACAGTGCAAACGGAGAGGGAAATAGAGCGAGGGACAAGATAAAGATAGAGATGTGTCAGAGGAGAGAGAGGCAGCAGAGAAGGAAGATGGGAGGGACACAAACGGAGAGTTTTGAGTGTTTACTGGGACATGAGGTTACGTGGAGATAGAAAGAGTTCAAAACCTGGCCTCCTGTCATGGACATCCAAACCTTGTAATGGCTTTATCTAATCATTCCTATGCAACTGACATGGTTTTATTTGGAGATGGACAACCATTTTTGCCATGCAGCCTTCATGAAGAGTTTACATTTGTCCAAAATGTATGAGCCAATGACAAAAAAGACACGAGACAGAAGCTTGTGCTAGCAGCAGTGAGCAAGCAGTTCATCTTAAATGAAGCCTAAGCATGTCAGTTTATAATGAACCACCATATTTCCATGGTTTAACACAAAGGTATTCCAATGTGGGTCCAGGGGCAGCAAGAACAGAAAGAAAAAAAAAAATCTCTTTTGCAAGATGTTTTTAAAGTTGTCACAGTTAAAAAGCATAATTAATAAGATAATTAGTAGTTGACTGAAAACTGTTATACTATATAATAGTATAATAATAATAGTTAGTTTATACATTATGATGAATTCGATCTTATAATTTTTTTTTATTGTGCTCTCAAAAGGTCAGAAATACAGAGAATAACCAACATTATGATAGCAATACTTAGTTAGATAACTACATAATAAGGTTAGGTAACTATATATGCACAATTATCTTATTCCATTGACAGCAACAAAAAACTAATTTTTTTTTAACAAAAAATATATATTTCTATCTATCCATCTATAATACAAATTATTTGAATATTTTTAATTATAAATAATTACTAATAATTTTTAATTAGAATATGTTTTTCCAAAAATATAATTTTAATGATTTTAATTTGTATTATACGTACATAGACAGACAGACAGACAGACAGACAGATAGATAGATAGATAGATAGATAGATGTAAGATGTAAAAAATGTTGTCTGTTGTCTTAATGAGATCTCACTTAATATTTCTCTCACACAGTATAAATGGGAACTGCCTACTTACACAGGAAGTGACCAAAAATGACCAACCCTAGTTTGTTTTGATTTTATGTGACATTTAGGGTCAGCTAAATCTGACATGTATGACACCACAATTATAGATCCGGGAGCAGTGATTCACTCAAATCTGACCTGGGTCATGTCTTGAAGCCATTCCCCCTCTATCTCCCTCCGTTTTCATGCCAAAATCTTCATTGTCCTAGATAATAAAGGTGAAAAAAAAAGAGCACCTTACCTCTTAGAAGGTTTCAAGTACATGAAGCGGCCCAAGAATTTTCTGTATGTATCAGATGTGATATATGGATCTGTGACAAATCAAGCCCCAAGCCAAGTCAATTAACACTAAATTGCTTTCATAAAAACCTCAAAATACATTAGGCAGTAGATCTATAGCATGCATACACTTGCACTGATATACAAGCCAATAATACAATGCAACTTGTCGCCAAACAAAAACAGAGGCAGCTATAAAGGGAAAGGGATTAGCATCATATTCTTCTGTTCCTGGGTTAGACATACAGACGCTGTTCAGCTCACAACACACAGCTCAAAGGCATTTTTGAGTAAAAGTGACAGTTAAATGGTCCTCCCAAAAGCCTTACCAAGAAAAAGTTTAAGATGCAGAGAAAAAAACAAAAAAACAAACAAACAAACAAAAAAAACCATGTCCCAAGGCGCAGAGAAGATGTGAATGGATATTGAAGCAGAGCTCACTCTGCAGAAAATAAGTCCTTCTTTATTTCTGTGTCATTTCTACTTTTTCTACTGTTTTTCTTCACACTGTCATGTCTCAAACCACAAGATTCCACCCAAAAGATATAGAAGCACTGGAATGTATTTTGTGTAGTTGTTTAGCGTTTTGAAATTAATAGGAACAGTCTGGATGTTTAAGGAAAAGTAGGAGAAGATTCTCTTGTCCAGACTCGCATGTGCTGAAAGGCTAAACTGATCTGGGAACAGTATGTTTGGATAGGGAAAAAATGAAGAGTGACAGACGTCTACTGGGACCGTGTGGGAGACATGATTAGGCTAAGAGACGTGCTGTGGAGAAGACTAGATGAGGAGGAAGAAGAACAGGAAGTATAATGGCTAAACAAAACACCCAATGGGATGCACAAGCACTGGCTATCATAGGCGGCTGACACTGGAGAATCCCACATGTGGCTGTTAATGACTAGAAAAAAGGGAAGCACAAAGATTCTAATCATGGCAATACAAAAACAAGCACTTAGAACCAGATCAATGGAGAAAAGCCAAAGTAGTTCAGGGGTGTCCCAGCCCAGCCTCAGCAGATCCCAGTTAAAACAATGAAGAGCCACATCAAGAAAAGAGCAATCCTTATACCAGCTAAGATCCATGTCTGCTTTACGCCGGCTGAGATGGCATGAGTCGTGGTACTCTCGTGAATGTGCGTTGACTGACAAAGAAGAGAGGAAATTGTTGAATAAAGTTATTTTTGTTTTCTTTGCACTCAAAAAGTATTCTCGTAGATTCATAAAATTACACTTGAACCACTGATGTCACATGGACTATTTTAACGATGTCCTTACTACCCCTTTCTGGGCCTTAAACGTGGTAGTTGCTTTAACAGTCTATGCAGGGTCAGGAAGCTCTCGAATTTTTTCAAAACAATCTTAATTTGTGTTCTGAAGACGAATGAAGGTCTTACGGGTTTGGAACGACATGTGTGGGAGAAATTAATGACAGAATTTAAAATTTTGGGTGAACTATCCCTTTAAGATTAAGGGCCAGATTTACTAAACAGGGCAAATTAGCGTTAGAGTGCAATTCCATAAATTCTGCGTGTGATTTACTGACAATGCACACATTAAAGAACACAGACGCAGCCAGATCATTTCCATAATGACCAGCGCAATCTACCAAGAGCAGCGCAAATTACTGCCTGCTTTAAGACATGCTTTTTTGGGTGGTAAATAATGGTGCAAATACCAGTAATTCGATGAGCGCAAACGTTAGTAAATCGCGTTGCGTGATTCATTTTAACACTCTCCTCCCATAAATTTTGCGTCTGAAAGGGAAACTCCTACAAATGCATATTCAATAAGGTCAGGCGCAAAAATAACTGTCTACGCTTTTTCAGCGCCAATTCATTACTGCGCGTCTTTAGTAAATCCCGACAGTACTACTTTAACGCCAAAAGACGGTTTGCACTGGCGCAAGCTGTTAGTAAATCTGGCCCTCACTTTATTAACTTTGTAGTCATACAATATTTTAACAACTGTATAATGTCTCCTCAAAAATGTTATGAAAATCTGAGACTTACGTTATATAATAAAATTAAATAACGTAACAACGCAACAGAACTCAAGTATCTGACGGATTTACCAAATGGAAAGTGTAATAAATAAATAATGATATATTTTTGTAAAAGTTCACAAATAGCTCTACACTCACAAAATTACAGTACTTTCAATCAGGATGTAGGATGACTTGAAACAAGTTCAAACAATTGGGGGAAAAAAAGATCACAGCACAAGCAGCAATATGAAAGAGCAAAATCTCATCTAAAATGTTGTTTTAGTTCAACCGAGAACTAATTATCAATCTTATATTCTCTGAATGTCCTGGCTGGTTGAGTCGGTTCAAACACGCTGCACTTAAATGCAGTTGTCAAGGAAACAGTAACAAATCTATGCCAAGTAAGGATCTGGTTCTGAGAAGAGGAGATTACAGGAGAGCAGCGCTACGGTCAGTATTAAAAACCATACAATGAACATACCAAGTTAAATGAGCAGCTTTATCCTGCACTTGAGCTTGAATAAGGACTCTTAACCGCAGAGCTTTTAGTGAAGCAACTTATCTAATAAGAAATAACAACAGCATGTTCGGGCTGGAGGCCAGACTGGGTCAATGCTGGAGGGCTCTGGCACTGACAGTACAGTAATGCATCAGGAAAACAGATTGCTGTCATTGGACATTCAAAGGCAATGGGTGAGAGGCAACATCACTATGACCTCACTTCGAAAAATAGTGAAGTAAAAGTTCAAACATGAAAAATGAAAACCTTCCCTCGGGCCTTGCCTGTCCCTTACAGCCACTGTTGGAGACCTGCTCCATCATTTGTAATGAGACTAGGCCCCCTTGTGACTAGGAGGTGTAAGTGCTGACCTAGAGAGGGACCGTTTCTGACTGCACTTCCCATGATGCTCTAAAACAGGCATCCTTCAGTGGGAGCTTGACGGAGAGCAGATAAAATTCAAACACAAACTCTTAAAAATACAAGACAACATTGGAGTTATGTTACTTTTAGACCAATGTTTGTTGGTGTTTTGAGGCCTTTATATTTATATGCTTTTCCCCCAAGCTTTTTGATACAACACCTTTACAAATGACACTCTAAAATACTTTATGCTTAATGCTTATTTTAACTGTGTGGGATAAATAGTTAGTGTGAAATTATTATATTAAAGATAACACTTTATTGATTATTATTATGATTATATTATATTATACTATATTATATTATATTATATTTAGTGCCGTCAAATGATTAATTGCGATTAATTGCATCCAAAATAAAAGTTTTTGTTTACATGTGTGTACTGTGTATATTTATTATGTATAATACAAACACATACAGTATATATTTTGAAAATATTTACATGTATATATTTATATTCAAATAATTTGTATTATATATAAATATATTTAATATATACACAACAATTTTTTCTTAAAAATATACATGCACGTGTGTGTATTTATATACACATAATAAATATACATAGTACACACATATGTGAATAAAAACCTTTATTTTGGATGCGATTAATTGCGATTAATCGTTTGAGAGCACTAATTATATTACATTATATTTAAACAATTTACATCAATTGAAATATTACCTTATTAAAAAATTATTCAAATGTATTTTTATAGCACTTCAAACCATTAACAGTCAACAGTTTGAAAACCCCTGTGCTCCTAAACATTGACAACAATAAATTTGTAGCAGATAAATAGTTAAATCTTCCATTGTTAAGTTTTTTTAAGTCTTCAAAATTTAAGTCTTCCTTTTTCAGAAAAAAAGGGGGAAAAGGAATAAGTAATAGGTTACTGATTATTTAAAAAAGTGCTTCAAAAATGTCCTGTCTAAACTTCCAGTTTCAGTAGAGAAAAGATTAGCACAGGAACGCAAACTTGTCAAAATATTATACGGCATCTTTAGTGTAAATTTCTTACAAAGATGAGGGAAAAAAGCATTTGGACAAGGACCAAATAACTGGCATTTGATAAATATTTTTAGTAAGTGTTTTAGTCACATTAACATTGGTGAGAATCCCATCACTCCTTCTGTCTCGTCACCATAAGGTGAAGAAAGAAACACATTTCTGATAGAAAGACAGGGTTTCTCGTCAGACAGCATGATGTCAGCAGCTCTAGCAAAAAGCTTTCGCTCATCTGTTCCCACCCTTTCTCATCTCTTTTACCCCTCACCACGCATCTTTCTCTCCTGTGGCTTTTCTTAAAGCACCTCTCCAGATAATCTCCTTATGCTGGACTCGGTGACTGCATGACCAGGAAGCCATTTTACAGCTCAGCACGGTTCTCGAGGAACATACTGTACATGGACGTGCATGTTAACGCCCAGTTGCCGGTGTCAGCACAACAACTGAGACTCAGCCGCATATAAAACTCACAGGCACACAATAACTGCGGCCACACCCTGAGGTGGCTCTGGTCAGGTCAGTTCACCTCCAAAAAACCCACTTATCCCTGGGATTTCAGGGACTACTCAAGCTCTATATCTTCTCATAACGACTTCCGTGCATCACGTCTGTCAGAAAAGATGCTGGTTAACCTGATGCTGAGTTACAGCTCCTATCCATCATTGCAAAATGGCATAAGCAAACCATTAATCACTTGTAGTCGGTAGTGCTGACAACAGGATGTGAGTGAGTGATTTTATTTTAGCATGAGAAGGTTATTGGGTTTCCATGATGTTATTAAAGCAAAACTGAGATAATCCAAATACTAAAATGTTCTGAAATTGATTTTCTTTTTTTTCCCAATTCAACTTATAAGTAAATGTATGTTAGCATATAATTGTTAAATAATGAAAACTAAAATTCTATTAAATTACAAATAGATTTTTAGACTTTATAATAAGGATTCTATGCCCATGCTCTCATGCAGACATATAACATACAAACACGTTTACACACAATGAACTACATAAGTCAAAACGGCTCAGACACATCCAAGCAAATGGCATATTCCCTCCTATCCAGTTGTCACATGCAATTATCACAAGAGTCGGTTCAACCGTCTCTTTGCTGTCATGCCATCATGTGCATCCCCTTCTGTGCACCTTCTCTCTTTCTTGACTGTCTTATACCTACCCAGCAGTTTCTACACAGGCTGCCTTTTTTTTTTTTATTTGCATACTGTGTCATCTGTTACAAAAGCCTTTCATGTACAGTACATGGCCAAGCCATTAAAGCTCTCAAGGGTGTGTGAATGTGTGTTTTCTTCTCCTTCTCTGAATCTTTTTATGCATTTCCAAAGCTAAATAGTAAAATTGCCTTTTTTAAAGCTTCAATCACTGCAAAGCCAACAACAATGGTGGAGAAGCTATCAATGGACAAGATAATACCAAAAAGAAAGCCCTTACATTTCAAGAGCTTGTCCTCTTCAACGACAGTCTCTGAGTGCAGGAATGCATTTGAGATGCCTGTTTATGTTTTTTGAGGTCTGTTACGTTATTATAATGTTTTTTTTCCCCACTGAAAGGATCACATGGAATCTGCACCCAAAGAACTCCACAGAATCAGAAGTCCTGTCATGTAAAAAATTCTACACCTTCTCAGTCTCTTGTATGATTTTGCCATTACTTCAGTCTTCTGATCCTTCAGAAATCATTCTAATGTGCTGACATTTTTTTTATCATCAATTTTGAAAACAGTTGTGCTGCTTAATATTTTTTCAGGATATTTGATGAATAGACAGAACAGTATTTATTTGAAGTATACATTTTTGTAACATTTTAAATGTCTTTACTGTCACTTTTGATCAATTTAATGCATTCTTGCTGAATAAAAATATTAATTTCTTACAGAAAAACTATACATTCTCATTTTTCGACATTGAGATTGGCATAATCCAACACTCACTTTAATCTTTAAAAAAACAGTAATAATTTAATAACATTGTAAAATATAATATTTAGCAAATCACATTTCCCTTACTACATTCACCTGCATTATTAAAAAGTCTAATTTTAGTTATATTTTTAATTTATATAGCTAAAATATTGTAGAATTGTAACATTGGCCATTTTTTGGTTATTGGCCAAAACATTTAAATATTTTAATCTTATCAGAGTCAAACAGAATCTAAACATCCCATAATTTTACAATTCTGCATGTTTTCCCTCCAAATGTGCTCAGATTCCATATGGATCTGCCTGGTGATAATTGTTCCCATTGATACAGCTTTTCATATGTCACTCCAAATAACATTTTATTACCCAGACGCTCAATTTCATTAGTAAATCAGATTTTAATATCATTGAACGCTCTCTCAATGTAATCTGTGAGTGCTATTAGTGAACAGTCTCCGCTGTGTAATCTGATACAGGACATGATCTGATACCTGCATCACATTTATCAAGAGGAAGGAGGAGGAGGAGGGAGAAGAGATGAAACATGAGGAAGGGTGAGAGAGAGGAAGTTCGCTCCAGTAGGAGTGGTTATAGAGTGACATTTCACAGTGATTGTGGGTATGTATTGTAAGCATGGCCGGACCGATGCCTTTACAGTATATAGGCGTTTGGGACATGAAGAGGTCAAGGCCACAGCTACTCGTATCCTCCCAGGGGCACCATAAGAATTTGTATGTATTTGCCTAAGCTTTGATGAAACCTTACACCCTGTTGTTGATGAATGGGAGAGGAAGGAGAAGGTCATGTGACAGGAAGCTAGGGTGGTGCCACAGCTTTAATTTTGACCTTTCTCCTGTCTGCACATCACACTCCTCCTCATTAATATTATATAGATGCTAACACTGTCATCTGAACATTCTTGTGTGTCAAGTCATTTTAATTTCTAGTGACCTTCGCATGATTTACTCTGAGGTAAAGCTGAGTATCGAATAAGGTGACCAGATATCTTGGATTTATGAGGCATGCCAAAAAAATAAGCTTTTTTAATTAAAAATAGTGCTGTCAAATCACGATTAATCGCATCCAAAATAAAAGTTTTTGTTTACATAATATATATATGTGTATACAGTGTATATTTATTATGTATGCATGTATATCTTTAAGAAAAATATATGTTATGTTTATATTAAATATATTTATATATATTTATATATAATATAAACTATATGAATATAAATATACACTTGTTAAATACATGTAAATATTTTCAAAATATATACTGTATGTGTGTGTACACTTGAAATGTTTGAATGTCATCACATGTTTTGATTTTTTATTAATGGAATGACATTTTAAGCTGAAGAAACCAAATTCAATTCCCTCATTGTCAAGGTCTGCTAGATCTAGTCTCTGTCCAAACTTTGGAAATATGCTGCTTTCAACCAAATGTCAACCTTTGTTAAAACCAAGCTGCCTGACCACTATCAATCATGCCCTCTTTATTATAATTGGAACGCTTAAAGTCGGCATGCAGTGGAAATTGCAATTGTCTTTTCTTCCATATTATGAAGTATATCAGTGTGAAATGGCTTCTCGAACGACAATAAAAGAAAAGAAAAAAAAAGTAGGGCGAGTCTTCATTTTGTCCATTTTGAATTGATTGTATTATTGTCGATATTAGATCGGATCGTTACTAATATCTGCGATCTCATGTGAGTGACAGGTTGCTGGACGGGAGGAATTATTGAATTGCAAACATCATCAGATATGTCGTTGTAAGAGAGAGGGGATATTAATGTTTATGATAAAGATTATGAGGGCACATGAATTTAAAAAAAAATGTGACCAAATAAATCATTCATAATAGTATTCCATAAAAAATAAAGGGATAGTTCACCTAAAAATGAAAACTCAGGTTGAACCACTTATGTTAAATAGACTATTTTATCGATATACTATCTTTCTGTTCCTTGAACGTGGTAGTTGCGTTGCTGTCTATGCAGGGTCAGAAAGCTCTCGGATTTCATCAAAAATATCTTCATTTGTGTTCCGAAGATGAACAAAGGGCTTACAGGTTTGGAACGACATGAGGGTGAGTAATTAACGACAGAATTTTCATTTTTGGGTGAACTATCACTTTAAGAGTTGTATTGAATGTATTGATTTATTTGGATTTCTTTGGACTAGTTCAGATCAAGTTAACTGGAAGCTAGATTTCTTAGCACTGTTATCCAGCTGTATGAATTCTCTTATCACCGCAAAGCTGATTGATACTGTGCATCTCATTTCCTTCCTCTACATTCTCACAGGCGATCTTGGCATGCCTTCCTGACATATTGACCTGGATGACTACTCATCACCTCACGATTATCCTTGACAAGACTAAGCTCCTTTACCTCCCAGCCAAGACCTCCCCCTCTCACGCTCTTTCCATCTTGGTTAGAAGTAATTCAGTCATCGCCTTAATAAAACCCCAAGAGACATCCTAGACGACCGAGTGTCCTTTCTAGGACATTACAGCACTAGCATGGTCCTGCTCATCCTCGGCTCCGCTCTCTGTCCAGGTTCTAGTACTGTCATGACTATACGGCCACACTTATCCATCACCATCTTACCTGACACACATCCCTCCAAAACATGTCTACACTGGATGCAAGTGGAACAACATGACAAAAGCCAATAGAGCCCATTATAATCAGTTATTCTGTCAACAGTAAACTGATGCCCTGTTCTATTTATGACACTTCTGACATGAACGACAAATGCATTGGCAACAGTAGCTTAAGCTGTTGCAATGCTGTTGTGTAGACATGGTGAATGCATAGCTGAATGTATAACTTTTTTCTAAATTTTCTTACATAAAAACTGTAAAATTAGTCCAAAGCCATATAACAGCTTGCGAGAAAGAGACTAACACTTAAGTCATTAAAGCCTGAAAATTGTCTCTCTCGATTGAAATTCTCATATCACATTCATGTTCAGACATAAAAGCAGAATTTAGAAAGAAAGAAAGAAAGAAAGAACGAACGAACAGAACGAAGTGAGATTGAGATAGAGCGCAAAAGAAAGAAAAAGCAAAAGAAACTGAGCAACAGAAATATAGCAAAAGCAAGAAACAGAGGGAAAGAATGAGAGAGAGCAAAAGAAACAATGAGCGAAAGCGAATGAGCAAAGGATAGATGGATGGATGGATGGATAGATAGATGGATGGATAGATGGATAGACAGATAGATAGACAGATAGACAGAGATATTTTGGGTGAACCATCACTTTAAGCACTTGACTAATGGTAAATGCAGCTCAAAAAGCATGTGCTTGAACGAGGTTCATTTATTTCAGTGACTGTGGCGTCCTAGTCATTGAGTCAGACATATTTTTGTAAGCCATTAGAACACAAAAAGCTGTATCATTTGTCAAAGAAATAGCTTCATTAAAACCCATATCATTTTTCTTACATCAATAAAAAGCGGTTATGTTGATGCCGCAGAATATTAATGGCCCTCTTGCTAACTGTAACTTGTGAGGAAAAGAGCTGGGAATAAAATCTTTGGCCATAACGGTCTGGCTATTTCCTGTTTCACAACTTCCGTCATACCTCAGTCTATTTGATTTAACGGCATTCACGCCGGACAGCCTTTAGACAACAGTGCTAACCTGCGAGGAGCTTCAGTTCCTCAGCCAGAAGAGAAAAATCACATTTCATAAATAAATCAGACGCGCTCCCCAAGAGGGAGAGAGCTACAGCCGTGCTGCTGAGATCCGCCACGGCCACCCAGAGACATCTGAGACATATGACTTCAGAGCTGTATTTAAAGCACTCTGCAGCTCTCTGTGCGTCTGTCCAATGAGAGCGAAGGAGGCTGGGGGAGGCAGATGGAGTAGTGAAGCGATGGGGGAGAGAATACGAGCATAATGAGCTTGTGTGCATGTATTTCTGCATTCATGACAGCATATGTGAACATGTGAACTTGTGCAAAATGATCCTATAAGCCCTTACACTGTTACAGGACCGTTCTGGTGGACAGCCAAGTGGTGCAGCTGGGACTCTGAGAAGTTCTCCATTCAAGACAGGTGATGAGTTTAAGTGACCTTCAGGGCTGTCTAGTCAAAACACCCTTCATTACAGACAGACTACATTTACAAGTATAAAATTAATTAATTAATAAAAAAAAGATTTGTGTAGCATCTCCCATATGTAAGGTACAGTACAGTTTTTATTACAGATGTCCTCAAAACTAATAAATAAAACAGTTCTACTTTGGGATTTGAGGGCGAAACAGGATAATCAATGAGAAAAACAAAACTATAGGGTAGATTTATAAAGATAATAGAAATTACATTACAATTAAATAAAGATTACGAATAGGGATGCACTGACAATAAAATCATGGCTTAAAAAATTATAGCTGATAACCGATAAAAAATTATGTTCCCGTAAATGGTCAATGTTAAAATTCTGTACTATTTTCTCTAGATAAATACGTAAATTTGTTAATTTGTTTTAAATGCTACAAGTGAATGAAGGCCAGTGTTGTAATAATAGAACCATAGATGGATACGACGACAGAACGATAGACAGACAGACAGATGGATGAATATTATAGAAATATAAAAAAATGAATAAAATTTGCTTTTAGTTAATAAATATAAAAAACTACAATTAAAAACAACATACATAATAAATGCATAATAAATACACACAGTATAGTAGTATATAAACAATACTAAAATAACACTAATTTAGGCCGATATCAACATCAATCAGTAAGACCAAATATGCACATTTAGAAAGTAAATAGTGTCAATTAAGTTTTAATTTCCTGTTCACTTTAACCAAAATGGGAAATCTGAGAGTGAATGGATTCAAAACAACATCTAATATTCAAATGCTATCCTTGTGCAATAAAAAACTATATGACAAAATGAATTGTTTCAATATCTCCATTACAGAACACATATGGAAACTCCTTTGAATCTCATCTTTAAATCACTATCGCTCCTTTCTATTCTCAAGGTCTTAACCAAGGCATCTGGATGGTATTTTTGGCCCAGGATTGGTGTAGCTTGTGATACTGACAGCACAGCCATGAGCACAGCTCTAGCGCCTCTGCACTCACTCCATGAATAATGAAGAGACACGGTACTCAGCCAGACTGTGGATTAGCATTAGTATGATGTAATGCTTCTGGAGCAGTGTAGCACTTCTCTTTTTTACTATGTACCACGTTGTCTTCATATCACAAGGCTGGAAGAAAAATTCCCCTCAGTCGGCCACGATCTGGGCCAGTTTACTTTCCAAATTTCCAACATAAATAATGTAAACTGGAACTACAATAGCTGTTCTTGGAATATCATTGAGTGGCAACTTCAGACACCACCTCATCTAATATCCAATGGCAAAATGTCAGTTTAACAACTGTCTCCCTCCTCTGTTTGCGAGTAAGACCACACCGAGATATAGAGGTGCGGTCGGAATGCATGTCAACACTGTGTCACTCCCTACTGGACTGGCATGGCACTGCAGTTGGCAGACAGTGTTGTCTCTTTGTGTCTGAAACCAGAGACACCACACCCCACTCATGCACGACTGACTATATCAGTCCGGACAGGACCGCTATAAAAACAGAATTGATCCAGTACCCATATAGGATGGCAAAAAAACTAATCCCACTTAAAGAATGGGTGTTATATAACATGCTCACAAACTGCGTGCTACATTACAAGTGTAGTATGGCTAATTGAAAGACGGATCCAAAAAAGATGGTCTCTTGTTTGCTTTTTCCAGTTTGTATGTAAATGTATGATTGCACCCTTAGGCTAACAGAGTTAAAACGACACATTTTTTAAACAGCACGTACATAACGCATGCAACGCACTCTTGGCATTAGCTGTAAAAAGCTTTAAGGAAAATGTCTTACAGTATAAATAATCATGCTTTGAATAATTCATGAGAGGCCCTCCAAGTTTAAGTGTTCAATTTGGGAAGTGTGAATCAAACATTTCACGGATCTTTAACTATATTCTTCTGCAGCATTCATAATTTACGAGCAATTCACTTCGACCATGTCCCAAAAATGCACTCAGAATTTGGCTGAAGATCAAGAGGCAGACAATGACACGAAGAGAATAATGTAATTCACTTTGCCTGTATAATGCAGAACTGCCTTAAAACCTGACATTTACACAAATAAAAAAAAAAACTTTTTTTTTTATTTACTCACCTTCATTTTGTTTCAAACCTACACTGTAAAAAATGATTGTAATTTTACCTGTAAAAGCCTATAAAAATTCTACAGTTAAAACCTGTTAACTGGTTAACAATACATTCCATAACACAAGGAAAAAAACTATATTAGATCTAATCTTACATTTCATGTAATTTTTTTCATGTGGATTTCTCTTTACCGCCTGTGTTATTATGGTTGTTGTCAGTATATGTTAAAGGTAGTAGCAGCATTTAATTTTTTCTTGTTAAATTACAGCTCTAACCCGTAAAATTTGCAGGTTATTCTGTAAATACGCTTACATTTCTACAAAATTTGATTTTTCTGTAAAACACCAGACATGTTGTGTTCAGTTCAAGGTGGCAATCTAACAAAGTCAATCTAATCAAAAGTAGCACTGATGAGTTTGTATTTCGTTGTGTGAAAAAAAGAGATCAAACGGAAAGAGAAACCGCAGTCTATTTTATGATAGCTCTCTATAGGAAGCATGCAGATATTTTGGTCTGTTCCTCACACAAAATTATCATACAGCTTGAGAAGACATGAAATATAGTGCACAAGTTGTATGGACTACTTTGATGACACATTTGTACTTTTGTAGGCTTTTGGCATTTTATGGTCTATAGATGTTTGGCCCTAGATGTTTTATGGCAAGAGCTGCATGTATATGCATTTTATTTATTTATTAATTAATTTTTTTGGTTTAACACTCTATACCTGATTGTAATTTTCTGACAATCATGTTGATGGTCAATATGTGTGCCTGTCTGGAGAATAAGACCAATATTTGGAAGGTAAATGTTTCTCCCGTGGATGCCTGTAAAAACAAATTTACATATCACCTCAGTGATAAAACTCATGGATTCTGATCCCAATTTATTCACAGTGGAGAAATGAGTTCTGTGATCCTACGAACCCAGGAACGTATGCTCATATGTAAATAAAATGTCATATGCATGGAATAATAAGAATAAATTCATATTTAATAATATCCTATTATTTGATTATTAAATCTCCGGCTTAAAAATCACAAAATAGACGTACTATAGTTGAAATGTTTTTTTTTTTTATCTTGCATTTTATCTCTCAAAATGATGGATGTCATTAAAAATGTGGAGATTAGCAGAAATAAGCTAATGCAACCTCTTATTTACATAAGGTATTTTCATATGTATAATTGTATGCAATGCATATTTAAAATTAGAATTGCATACATGTTGCTGCCATAATAATGACCCATTTTAAATGTTTACGTGCTTTTCTTCTTTTTGTTCTTAACAGCTCCCACTCGCTGTGGTGGAGCAGTTATTCTTGTAAATAATTCCTAGCATTTCAGTAATAAATATGTATGCAAATTACAGCAAAGTTATCACACAGTGTTCGGCAGTGGACAAAAAGGATTTAAACGGTGAATTTCGAATAGATTTCGTCTTGTGGCAATTAAATTACCACACAATCTTGGTGTTTGTTAAAAAAACAGTAGGGAATTTGGTCGGGGATTTTTACGCAGGTGGTGGGAGAAAAACACCAGCATTCTGGATTAAGATACAATAAAAATCACAGACTAACCCCTATAAATGTTGAAAATAGCTTACGTCCCCATTAAAAACAGTCTGAAACAGTCTCAAGAACGTGACATGTAACAAACCTATCAATCGTAAATTCTGGTGAGGTTGTGTACTCATGTGTTCATTTATGTAAGGAAGTCGCTGACTGTTTACACCTCTTGGGGTAGATGGGAGATGTAAAGTTGACTTCAGCTGCCACAACGTCTCGCTGTTTCCAAGGAGACGGGTTTTTCAGGGCCCCTGGACATGAGCCATTTGAAAAAACAAGAAAAGAGAGAGACAAATGTGTGGAGAGCATAGATGCAAGGCACAAGTTACTGAATATGACATCTGAATGGTAAAACGGTCAGCATACATAACCAATATACACAGAGTCAACACGAGCAAGCTATACCGGTCGTGTTTACATACTGTGTACGCTTAAATAGATGAGCCCCTCTTTGTCCCAAGCTTTAAATAGCACATAAGGGCAGCGCTCAACTGTTCCATCAAAACAATACAACGCTTTCCTCAAGAGAAAACATTCGACTATATATGCACCTCACTATTTCAAAACCAACAACTGCTTCCAATTTTAATGACTCTTTACTCGGCCTACATTTGAATTCCCAGCCAAAACCTCCTCCAAAAACGCCCCTGGCAGAGCAATGCCGTCATTCTAACCTCCTGCACTATTTCCCAGAGGCAGCACGAATGACATGACCCTGTCATCGAGTCCCAGTGAGCACCGACCTAGACAGCCACGGCCATTCCAGAACGGCCTGTGGTGCCACACATGCCCCTTTTTTTTTTTAATTACAGCCCGTCCCTGTCTGGCACACCGATGCACACCCACTATCAGTTATACACAACAAGAGCCCATTACACCGACAATGGAGATTACTGTTGTGTGGTAAAAGAACATTAGTCACAGAGATCTGGGGAAAGAAGGAAGGGAAGAGGAAGAGACAGAGCGAGAGAACTGACTGTATTTAACCGTTTAATTGGGCAACATGGAGGATTTAGAGCAACATTTTTCAGGTGGTAAACCACTTCAATAGTAAAACAAACTGGAGGGAAAACACCAACTACAAAATAATTACTTTCACTTTTAATGGTGTATAAATTATCCTTAATTCATACCCTAGGGGTCTTCACACTGCTTTTCTAGGCCATAGACCCCTTGGTGAATAAAGTAACTGAGTGTATTACGCAAATCTGAGTGCTGCATTTTAAGCCTGGCAAATTATAACATGTAGTATTAATGTATTTACATACAACAACCATTACTGATGTATAGACTAATATTCTTGAACATTTAAAGGGATAGTTCACCCAAAAATGAAAATTCTGTCATCAATTACTCACCCTCATGTCGTTCCAAACCCGTAAGACCTTTATTCATTGGAACTACCACTTTCAAGGACCAGAAACTGACACATGGACCATTTTAATGATACGTTTCGGGGCCTTAAATGTGGTAATTGCTTTACTGTCTTTGCAGGGTCAGAAAGCTCTCGGATTTCATCAATAATATCATAATTTGTGTTCCGAAGATGAACAAAGGTCTTGCAGGTTTGGAACGACATGAGGGTGAGTATTTAATGACAGAATTTTCATTTTTGGGTGAACTATCCCTTCAATACATTTAATGTGAAGGGACAATAAAACAATCAACTGAAATGAACTAGTGTATGTGTAAGTGTTTACTAGCCAAAACGTTAGACTGAACACTTGCATACAATGACTGTCAGTTACATTATCACGTAATCACTCAATTTTTCCCTCTACTAATTCATTAAAGATGCATTTACTGTTGATAGGCAAATTTTCATAGTCTGAATCTAGTAAATTCAATAGGAATCCACGCAATTGGGAATTTCGTGTGAGGGCCAAAGATCTCCCTATGCAGATTTTGCATCAGCTCAGGTGGCAATGTGAATTCACCATGTTGACCAACATAAAGATGCTTGGTTTGACTTCTGTGTGAGCTGTGCCTCATATATTGCAACACTATTGGCAATAAGCAATGGACCTTTTTGCTCACAAAATGATGCCGACATTTGACTAGTGTGACCTCACCTTAAAGGGATAGTTCACCCAAACATAAAATTTACTGCATGATTTACTCACCCTCAAGCCATCCTAGGTGTATATGACTTTCTTCTTACAGACAAATACAGTCAGAGTTAAATTAAAAAATGTTCTGGCTCTTCCAAGCTTTATAATGGCAGTGAATGAGTGTTGATATTCAACAGCCCAATAGAATCCAATAATATAAGTCCACACATCATAAAATGTACTCAACATGGCTCCAGGTGGTTAATAAAGGCCTCCTGAAGTGAATCGATGCGTTTTTGTAAGAAAAACATCCATATTTAAAACTTTATAAACCGTAATCTCTAGCTTCCGCTAACCGTCGCATGCGCATAGAGTGGCATTCCAGTGGATGACTTAGGACTTAGGCATATCACAAGCTCATTAGAGAATATACTAGTGTCGCGAGAACTAGGCCTAAGTTTTGTTTACAGGAGCAAAGGAAGGAACGTTTCCTTTTAGCAAACAAAGCTGAAAAGCCACCCTTTAGTGTACAACAGTTAGCAGAAGCTAGAGATTATAGTTTATACAGTTTTAAATATGGATATTTTTTGTACAAAAAAACACATCGATTCGCTTCAGGAGGCCTTTATTAACCACCTGGAGCTGTGTGGAGTACATTTTATGATGGATGAACTTCTATTATTGGACTATTGAATCTCAAAACCTATTCGCTACATTTATAAAGCTTGGAAGAGCCAGGACATTTTTTTTGGCATTTTTGCCTTTTTTTTTATTAGGATAGGACAGTATATGAGACAGGAAGCGAAGTAGGAGAGAGAGGGGGGATGGGATGAGGAAAGGTCTGCGAGCCGGGACTCGAACTCGGGTTATAACGCCAGTTATATTTGTCTGAAAGAAGAGTGTCATATACACCTAGGATGGCTTGAGGGTGAGTACATCATGGGGTAATTTTCATTTTTGAGTGAACTATCCCTTTAACACTCACAAAGCACACACTCAAATCCTCGTTTTAGTAAGCTTTTGAAAACAGGAAAGTTCAGTGAACAAAAATATGAGCCACTGACATGAACTAGAAGGATCTGTTAAGTTCAAGTAAAAGAGTTCTTCAAAAATACTGATTCATTCATAAAACACCACTTATCACTACTAATGTTAACCATTGTGAATTCGGGAGTAAAGGTCTCTGCACACTGAGTCCGAAATTTTCGTCCGAAATTTTCGCTCGTTAAAAAACAAATACGACCTCACGTTGTGTCAATCACGTTTGCACACTGCCTCCGAAACTTTTGTCTGTCAAAAAAAATTCGGATCAGGTTCGATTTTCTACGTTTTCGCATCCATAGCATGCATTTTGATAGGAAAGGATGGGGAATACGAAAAAAGGGAAAAACGCATGCGAAAATTTCGGACTCCGTGTGCAATGACCTAAACTCCTTTACTGTAGACAAGCATAGCATGATAATTTAGAGGATTCACATGTGCTTTTGAATGCAGCTTTCGTTCCCAAAACGTTGCAGTGTTTATGTTTCTACAACTCAATATTTTATTTCTCTTCTAAGAAACCTTATTTAAGGGTCAGGATGCTTAATGCGTAATCATTAATATTGACTTCCAAATGAGCATCAGTTAAAGTGATCTCAAACATGCCATGGTCTGCAGAAACCCATCTTGCCACACTTACTCGTAGTTGCTCTTAGCCTAGTTTTAAAAAAGATGTGTAGAGCGCCCGGAGCCATATTAAACTTAAGATGGCTACCATGGAAACAGTTTGGCATTGTGAGGATCAGACAGTGATCTATTTTTAACAAAAGAGCAAAGGTGCTTATGCCAGGCAGTCAATGTGCCAAGTTTATTCATACGGGCCAGACTAAAATTCCATAGTGTCTTTTTTTTTTTTTTGTAAATGTAAATGTAAATGTAATAACTAACATCTACTGTATAAATGGGCAAAAAGACATAAACATATGCTTAGACTAGAACAGATCTATTTCAGTCTCAACTGTAATGGTTATAGGACCACACACATACACACAAGCCACGTGAGTCTTATGAATGCCAATTAAGACGGGCAATCTGAGCGGAAAGGAATGGCACTGATCAGAAGAACGCTTCAGTTCCTCCCTGTGCCTTGCCAGTGTCTTTAGTTTACATGCCAGTGACCGCATCCAATCTGGAACAATTAAAGAGCTCTACCCTGAGTGTATGTGTGTGAGAAAGTGAATATGTGGATGTGACCTGATGCCTGTGTGTCTGCCCTGAAGATAAAGGACACCCTGACGCCTGTGCACACAAAAAGGAAAACATCCATTAACCCTGAGAGACCTAGAGAGAAGGCCAAGAGGAGAAAAAATGTGGATGTAAAATAGCTAAAAGAAATACAAGAATGACAAAAGTTCTTGTGTGCGCATGTGTAGGTATTGCTGATAGAGAGAGGCATTCCCTGTGACTTTTATGTAACAAATCTGAAGGCAGTTGCTGTCTGTGTCACGTTAGTCAGATCTCAGGCTCGTGGAGTCAGATTCACAACCTTTCAATGGCAAGAACATGCTCCTGAACCACATCAGTCTGAAGAGGTCAGCCATTTAATCGATTTCGCTGAATAATCCTCATCGATAACAGCCTTCAGAACCTTTCAGATATTAAAAACAAACACTGGAAGTTGAATTTGTTTTTCTGTAAATAGTGCTGGAGGTTTCTTGTAGTAGTGAACCGCTATATTGCCAAGGCCGATATATCACATGATATTTGGCATTTTTCAAATATCGGCATCGGCCAATAACTTTTTCCTGTTTGGCCGATATGTTCGAGACCTATATTTTGGCGGCACTGAGAATAAAAATATACACATATATCGACTTTATAACGGCCATCGGCCACCCTGCTGTCTTAAGATATCGGTGTCGGCATCAACTGTCAAAAAACCAATATCGGTCAACCACCTGGGGACTCAAACGTCCAAGGTAGGCACAGGATGACTTAAAAAAAAAAAAATAATAATAATAATAATAATAATAATAATTATATATATATATATATATATATATATATATATTTATTTATTTATATAATGTTACAGATTATTCACAAAATATTAATTATTTGTTAAAAATAGTAATCTAACTTAATTAAACTGCTACAACAAATACATAAAATATGCTAACTGAAATATTTATTATTATTATTTATTAATGTAATGTAATTTATTTTTGAAGAACCACTATTCTAGAGCTCGAGGTTCTTTTTGACTCAAACCCCTACACACACAGGTCATACAACCTATTTCAATTTAACATAACTACAGTATAATATGATGTAATATATTATTACAAAAACTGGAAGTGCTTATATAGGTAAATTAACCACAATGTATTTGTGATTCCAGAAGATCCAAGAACTATATATTCGTCAATAAATATTTGGTTAAATTACAGAGGGATAAAAAGAATTATGACTGTATTTTTTTCCATTGTTGTCATTGTCGTTTTAATTATGTTAAAATGTTTAAATATATTAATAATTATAAGACTAATTATATTAACAATAATATATTGTAATTATATTATAATATAATTTGTATAATGTCTATCATAATATAATTATATCTTATATATTATAATATAATATAACTTAGTTTAATTAATTAAGTCATCCTATGGCCCCATAGTGTGCATTTAAATAAAAATAAAAACTAAATTTGCATTCAATATTTTTCTTAAATATCTTGATTTTAATAACTATCAGTTTATTAACTTGAAATCTTTTTGTTCCACCTTATACAATGGACTGAAGACATACATACAGGCAAATAAGATGACAAGGCCTTTATATCTCACAGATGCTAACTATCAATTAAGTAGCATTCTAATGATTATTACAATCATTACATTTCAGATAATGTTTGAAGCGTGCTTTCCTATGGAGATCACAGTGTAACTACGAGCAGGAGCGGTCATGTTTGTGCCTCTATTAAAAGCAAAACATCTCAAGAGGTAGTTAAAAAGAGTGTGGGGAGGTTGAAATATACAGAACAGAGGCCCAGCGTCTCGGGTGACTGGGACACGGTGGAAAACAGCATTGACATTCATGGCTGCAGGACAGGGAAACGGTCACATGAGGGGATTACTGTAAATATTCAAGGGCTAATATTTGTTATTTATGAAATGCATGCCATTATGTCACTTCTCACCTTTTAATCTCCTTCACAGCTGTATTGTCCTCCCTCTCTTGCATCGAGGACTGGAGCCAAGTGTAAAGTTCTATATTGACCCGTCAAAGCCGGACAGTGAATGAATGGGTTTGTATTGATCCTCTGGGCATGCCTGGAGCTAAAATAGCATAATGAAGGAGAAGAACTAAAATAAACATCTCATAAAAGTTACATGTAAATATGGCTGAGCTTGTGGTTCATGTCCTGCCTGGGGTTGCATGATATATCTTTACAAAACAAGAGCTGGAGGGGGGAATGATGGTGTTAATTTTATTAATTTTTTAAAGTTAATTTAAATTAATTATTTAAAAAAATCTAATTCAAATGAATGCATTAAACTTACGACCCTAAAAATCATCATCATAACTGCACGTCAAATTTTGTCCAGAAAAAAAGCCCATAGTTTTATTGCAGTAAATTGAATTCCCAGCACACATGACTTGGCCTGACTCACTGTTTACTGAGACCGTCTCTCTTAACAAGCCCTGTGCTGGGCACATTCAGTGAGTCCTGCTAGCACAGCAAAGAACGCTACACATCCCAATTACAGCCCTAATCAAATGAATCACATGGCTTATTTCATGGACTTTAGTGGAATAGGTTAACAGTCTCATTAGTTAAGTTGATTTCTTCTTTTCTTGTTGGTATGCCTAATTCTCTGAGGGTCTTGAATCCACATGAGTTTATTTGATCAGTAAAACCAGTATTGACAAAACATTTTACTGTTTTCTATTTACTGTAAATATACCTTATGTACTGTAACGTATTCCTATGATGGCAAAGCTGAATTTTCAGCAGCCATTACTCCAGTCTTCAGTGTCACATGATCTTTCAGATATCATATGCAGATTTGGTGCTCAAGATTCATTTCTTCTTATCAAAGCAAAAAAAAACAACAACAGAAATTTGAAATAGTAATTTCTGTAACATTATAAATGTCTTTACAGTCACGTTTCATCGATTTAATTCATAACTGCTGAATAAAAGTAATAAATTCTTCAACAAAAATCTTAATGAAACAAACTTTTGAACAGTTGTGTATACATAAATTGAAAACTGAAAAGAATATCTACAAAAATTAATTTGCCTGTGCCCACAAAAAATATAACAATTAAAAATTAAACATATCAGTTACTACAGTACATTTTATTAGTGTTTTGTCATCTGACAAATCATATTACATATCACACAAACTCAAAAAGCAGTTTCAACAGAAACAGATTTCAGCCTATTCAAGTACCTAATATAGAAGCTGAACTGTTTCTATGAATGGAAATAGCTGCTTGAGACTGTTACCACGGCCACTGGGTGGACTGCCTTGCTTAAAAAAGGACTTTGTCTTTATCAACTTGGTGACTGATACAAGAGACAGTATGAGGAAGAGTGAATGAATAGGGAAAATGCAAAGCTCAATATGGATCAAAAAAGGATCCAAATGACTTCTGATAGGGCATTTGGCTTTTATTCTACATTTATGATACCATTGTTTACTGTAGATTTGACATGCTATAGAAATGCATCCTTGACAAGCACTTTAAGATTTTAGTCTTTCGCTGCAGCTGTACTTGTATGTCTTTTGCCTACATGGAAAATAGCAGCCAGGAGGTGGTGGCTTGGCTTACAGGAACTGAGCTGGACTTTGGCAGTTCTTTACGCGAGAAACTGCTTTGGCATAAACAGAAGCATCCATCAATGTGCATGTGAGACAGAGAAAGTAACTATGTTATTGTGGAAAAACTAAATATTAAATTTTGCCAAGGTTTTTTTTTTTTTTTGGTCCCGAGGACAGTTGGAGGTTGAAGCTTTGGTGGGTCAGCAGCGTGTTACTGGCTCTGGCTGCAAGTGAAGCATTTTCTTGCCAGTAAGTGCAAAAGCGGCACTGGGTGCTCCAGGAAGACACTGCATGATGTGGTAGCACAAATTTATTTTTGAGGCCAAAGATTCAACAAAATACAGTAAAACAAAAGTTATGCAAAACCGCTTTCGAAGTTTTTCAGAAGTGGTAACATCTTTATGTCTTCTCTCCCAACGGGAATCATTAACCTAGTTAGGACCTCATTAAAAGTCTCGCCTGCCTCAGTTGATTTCTTTAGCCTGACTTTAAAGATTTAAATTATTCAACAATTATAATCACGCATCTTAGGCCACACTCCACGCTTCCCATGTTACCACGTAATGGTCCACACGAGTGCTACGCTACATAAACCGAGCGGTTCCTCGAACAGAGCTTGTCTGACTGCTCATATTCTCCTCATTTCTTACTATACCTTTTGGGCATGCTAAAATTGAGCTGTCTGGCTCAGTAGATGACCTATTTAGCATGACAGAGGCGAAATTTACTTGAACCTCCTTGAGATATTTTCCTCTCCATTGATTTTTGAGTCCAGCTTGGCACCTTCTTGGCAACATGCATGTCTTGATGTCTCGGGGGTTGTTTTCAAGGATATGCCAGAGCTACGCGTATTAGTCGAGGATTTGGAAATGCTTTAAAACGCTCGAATATCATTAAGTGAACGTGCATCCCACTGCATACGTGAACAAAACAATGTCTATGACAGTCGAAAAAAGAAGCTCATCTTAATGTAATTAAGTTGGATTATTTTCCCCGTGAAAGTCATGAAGGAAATAAGACAGCATCTAATTGAATATTCAGCTGTGGCTGCCTATAATTGTTGTGTCTTCCACGACATGCCGCAGTAAACCAGCTCTGTGAACGGACAGGCTGGTGGGAGATAATACCAACTCGCAAACGCACACAAACACAAGCCTGTCGTGGAGAGGGATTGTTAACGCGCAAGAAAATCACAGATGCTATCTAGAAAGAAACTTAACAAGCGATCTGTCTGTCCAAGTATTGGGGAGAGAGAGGGGTGAACTGTGCCATCCAAGCTGTATTATTTTTTTCTTTTCTTTTTTTTTTTTTAACACCATACCAGCTTGTGGTTATATTCATGGTGAGAGCCAGGTTTCATTATTCAAAAATAAAACTAAATAAGATTAATTTTTTCTATAAAACCATACATATTTTTTAAAGTATCAACAGAAAAAAAGGTTCCTCAAAGGGGTAAAAGCATTTCAGCTCAGTAAAATATGCTTGATGAACAGTGGATTTTGTCAAGATGAAAACTTTGGGAGTTCTTGTCCTGTTAGCAAAAATTGATATGTAAGTCTTGAGTGTCCTAAGTTGTGTTCAAGTTGTCCTCCAAGCAAGGAGAAATGAGACGGACTTGAGACAGAGGTTAAAGTAATAATCCAAATGATATTTCAGGATGTCTGCTATCAACTGAAATTAGAAGAGAGTATCTATAACATATAGGACCATAAAAACATGACTTCTTTAAATAAATAAATAAATAAACCCAATGCCTATTTTGCATTCCAGTTATTTTGCATTTTTAGACAGATAAAGGTTTAGCATTCAGTACATTAAGGGCCAGATTTACTAACAGCTTGCACAAGCCCAAACTGTCTTTTGGCATTAAAATAGTACTGTCAGAATTTACTAAAGACGCGCAGTGAAGAATTAGTGCAGAAAAGGCATGGACACAGTTATTTTTGCATCTGACCTTATTGAATATGCATTTGTAGGAGTTTCCCTTTCAGAAGCAAAATTTATGGGAGGAGAGTATTGAAATGAATTACGCAACACAATTTACTATCGTTTGCGCTTGTCAAATTACTGGTATTTGCGCCATTATTTAACGCCCCCCAAAAAAGCACGTCTTAAAGCAGGCAGTAATTTGCGCTGCTCTTGGTAGATTGCGCTGGTCATTATAGAAATGATCTGGCTGTGTCTGTGTTCTTTAATGTGCGCATTGTCAGTAAATCACATACAGAATTTTCCCCTCCCAGCAGCGCTTTTATAGAATTGCACTCTAACGCTAATTTGCCCAGTTTAGTAAATCTGGCCCTACAAATATTTTCAAATTCTGGAGTATTTATAATTGTGGATGTGCCAATCCGATACTCATCGGGTATCGGCCGCAATACTGCCATTCTTTGCCGGATCAGGTATCGGTCAGACAGGGCCGATCCAAATCCGATATTGATTATCAGTTCCACACACAGAGGTATAGAAATTCTACATTGATTTAAAAGAAAAAAAAATACACTGGTATGAGATCAGGATCGGTATCTGTATTAGGGTTGTTCCAATTCCGATACTAGTATCGGAAATTCCACCGATACCACAAAAAATTCTGGCATTGGTATCGGTGAGTACTTGAACACATGTACCGATCCAATACCATTTTCTTAAACGAGACCTATAGTTATGCCCGCTAGCTTTGCTTAACGCTGCAAATCAGAAATCAATTCTTCTTCGCTGCTCAGAATGCAAACACAGGAAGTTGTGCTGTGTTGCCACAAGCAACCACTATTTAGAGCATCGAAGAAGAAATACAAACGTGCTAGCAGTACAACCCTCTACATTGTGAGTACATCACTCGCATATGCGACTAAATCTTCACCCTGGGCGACTAAATGATGTCTAATATTAGCCACTGGCTAATAAATGCTCAGATTTTACTCGCCAGTGTGTGAGTTGGAGGCTAAATATAAGTTTAGCACATATATTTTCACTTGCCGAACACTCTGAGCGCTTCAGTTTCACACTCCATCAAGTGATCTGTGCTATTTTTCAGTTCATCTGAAAGTGCGCAGTGCACCTGTATTTGACGTACCATAAACGGCGAGTCGTTGCCTTGCTTTTTTCTCACACGCAAAGAGAGAGAGAGAGAGAGAGAGAGAGAGAGAGAGAGAGAGAGCAAGCAAGAGAGTCTTACATACCATGCAGAATTGACGCGCTACATGTAAACGATATTCTTTGTTGTATTTTCCTGTCAAAATAACGTTCCTTTGGAATTCTTCAGCTTTTAAGAACTGCTGGGTTCTCCAGTAGTAGACGGAGGTAATGAACAAACGACAATCTAACTGGCTGGCGCTCAGCTATTATCGTCCCTGTTTTGATTTCAGCAAATCAGTTCGAGCGGATGCAGACAACGTGATTAATATTCATGAATCCAGCAGCTCGTTTATCCTTAGTGCGTTTTATATAGTAGAATTCATAGTATGATTATTCATTCATAATAGATTTGTGGCTGCATTTGAAGTTTTTTTTCCACTTAAGAAAAATAATATTACTGTCAAATGTATGTCAGATAATAAAAATACTCTAGTTCACTGTATGTATTTGTTCAAGTTTTATTAAGGGATAAGTCTGAAGCACACCATAAAATAATTCTATCAATTCATACAGGGCTAGTAGTACATACAGCTGTATAAACAGATACACACCCAGGTATCGGATCAGTACACTCAAAAAAAAAAAAAAAAAAAAAAAAAAAGATTCTCCAACACTGTTCAGTTTATTTAAAACAAATAATTTTCATTTAACACCATTATGTTAGGCTTCCCATTTGAAAAATTACATTGTGTTAAACTGACTTGAAATATTTTCATTTTGAAAGAACATGTTTCAAATTTAAGTAGGCCAAAATAACATTTGATGCTTGTTCAATTTACTTAAGTAAATGAAGTTAATCCAACACAATTCTTTACAACCACTTTACTTAATTTATTTGAGTTGAGAGTACATAAATGATTTTACATGTGTAACTAGGAAGTGGATTTCCCCTTCCCATCATGCTTTGCACAGGGTGGGATAAGGAGAGTAAATGTTGAAATAAAATGTTATTTTTTGCATTTTTTATGCATTTTTTATTGAGATGATAAAATTGGGAGACTTGTTATGTTTATTGCTCTTTTATGTTTGTATTTAAAACAGTTTCTGGTATGTTAGTGTTTTTGGGGGTTAGCATTGTGGTAAAGTGTAGAGCATGTGCTTGGGTTAAGGACCTGCTAACATGAATCAAAGTTGTTTTAATAGTAAAAAAAACAACTACTTTGGGCATGCCATGGACGTAACAAAACCATCCTATGGCTATGCCTAACAAGTTGGCTAATGACTAAAGTTAAATAAATGCAATGTATCATTTTTTTGAGTGAAGGATATCTGCCTAATAATTTATTTTCCAGTTAAATGTTTTAGTTTGAGTTCAACAAGCATAAAAAAAATCACTTCATCAATGTATCAATTTCATTTAAACTATATTTGATCAAATTGAGTTGTAACTCAATTACATTTCATCGCATGAATTTGTTTTTTTTATGAGTTGGGGCTATACATTTATTGGATGGAAATCCTGCCCTCAATTAAACTGAGTTCATCCAATGAATTTTTTTTTTTGAGTGCACTCGGTATCGGCCGATACCCTGAGCATAGGTATCGGAATCGGTATCGGGAAGGGAAAAAGGGTATCAGAACATCTCTAATCTGTATCGGCCAATACTGAACTCAAAGTATTGGAAGGCGAAAAAGGCAGATTGGAGCATCTCTATTTATAATGCTATTTCCAATATGGCAAAGAGTCACTGGCACAGCTTACCCCAAAGCATTTAACACACTAAAGCAAAAATGCTTCATTTAATAATTAATGGCTAAGCTTTAGCTAAATAATTTACATGGTTTTTAACAGTATATTGGCAATTCACCAACATAATATTTTTAAATCTTTATACATTTGCTTTCATATAAAAATAATTTAACCTGTCATGTAAAAAAAAAAAAAAAAGACATGCAAAAAGCAGTTTATATCATTAAAAATAATGTCACTTTTGTCATACAGTATGTATCTCTCATTTATGTATATGAAAGGCCTTTTCTATACATATAGTCATGTGACCAAAAAAAAAATGTGCACAGTTTGCTAAATTTAGGGGCCCTTACACACTGACACATCTTTCCCCACTATCCCCTACTGCCCTTGACCCACTCTTCACTGATCCGTGATGCCACGCTTGATGAGTCACGCTTGAGCCCCTAAAAGGATCCGAAGCAACTTCAAATGGTCCATCTTGTGCATGAAATCTTCCTTGTCACCTTGTCTCAGTCCAGTAACAAATGGCGATGCTTTCATTGGCTCCTCAATGAAATGAGGCTATCACATCCATGTTTGGTTTAGCCGTGGGGGCGGGTGTGAGGGCCGATGATATTACTGTAACTGGACTCCAAATTGACTGCCTCAGTGACTACATTGAGCGATTAATCACAGCCCTGTCAAACACTGAAATAGTTTTACTATGTGCTCATGCAGCAGTGAACAAACAATGACAGATTCTGCCTTTGAAATTGGGTGTTTTGATTACACTACCCAACACATGCACACTAGTGCATTAGTGAGCTACTACTGTGCTCTAATTTGTCTAGAAGAAAAAAAGAAATTCATGGATTGAGTGGTGTCTGAATGACACTGTAGACCACAAACGTATTGATAAGCTATTGATGGAGGTACTATTATTAGAACGTCAATATTCACCTTTAGCTGGCCTTGAAATATGAGTGCAACACGGCAGCAGATATCATCCAAAAGGTACAGTGCATTCTCTTGAGTTTTCTCCAGAGGCCTAGCTCTGATGTGACACGTGGGGTGAATATCCTGAGTAAACATCTGACATTATAAATAATGCAATAGACAATGTGCTTAGGCAGATGTGTCTCTCCACAAAGTCAAGGATTTGGAAACTGTGTTTCAGGAGAATTACGCTCTACAATAAGATGATACGTGAAAGTTTGGAAGAAAATAGAGTTAGAGAGAAAGATGAGAGGGGGAAAAAGATCACATCTATTTCCACAACATTAACTCACAGGGCCTAACATCTGAACAAAGCCATTCCTATCTAAGAAATCACTGAGATCTTGGGACAAGAAGACTAAATCAACCATAATATCAACCATAATATATGGGCCTGTTTCAGGGGCGTCATGCACTCATAATTTTTGAGGGGGCACGAGTTGGGGGGGGGGGTATTATTGAGGTCGTCATGTGACACACAGCAGCCACTACAGCACTTACGTTTGTTGTTATTTTCCTTTTATTAAAGGAAACATTCCCAAATTAACTATATCATGAAATATCTTGATTCTCACCTAGATTATGTTAGTTGATCCTGAGTGGGTGATGATCCAAGTAACCTAATAATGTAATCTATTAACTAGGCTATGCATAAAAACCTGTCTGTTTACTTAATTAATAGATATGGGTGTCATGCCATAACATATTTTAATACGACTGACTTTATATTTAATATGAATTTAACATTGAAAGTTAATATGAATAAAAACATTGTAAGTTAGGCTACTAATCACTTTCATTGTACAGAAAGAGAGCAAAGAACGTTTAAATTGTCAAAGAACATATTTACTGACAGTCTAGAGTTCTCAAAAACTCCCATTAAAATCACTAAAGCTGTTTACACTATGAAATGAATATCTTACTTACATATTCTTACACACATTTGCACTTTGTTGTTTCCAACGAGAGAATTCACCAGAAAGAGGTACTCAGTCAGCAAGCAAGTGAAGAAAACACCAGCATCTTAGCGATGACTCATCTGAACGCCTCTGATTGGTCATTGCACTCATAAGCTCAACAGAATTGTGTGTGATTGGTTATAATGTACAGTGCTGTACAAACGCGTCTGTATCTGGCTCAGCGCCAGCCAGCGAACGCAGATTTGAATTTCGCAGCTGATGATAGACGCACTGAACGTTCTAATCACGCTAGTGTGATTGTTTTAAATACAGAAAATATTAATCGGCTATTTTTTGTCTTTTGGAAGCTGCATTCAAAATCCACTTGGCTCAAAAATCTGAGGGGGCCCCCTCACT
This sequence comes from Tor tambroides, assembly GCA_021397915.2. Lineage (NCBI taxonomy): Eukaryota > Metazoa > Chordata > Actinopteri > Cypriniformes > Cyprinidae > Tor > Tor tambroides. The sequence continues at coordinate 14,223 of JAFVLL020044103.1, read as the reverse complement.
TTCAATGGGCATGACGCCTCTGGCCTGTTTACACCTGGTCACTTCATGCTTCCTGATTTGCTAAAATGGTTTCATTTACACTTGGCCACATGAATGTGTTTCTGCAAAATGCATTTAATTCTGATCTTCAATATGCAAACTGAATGGAGTTCACGTCAATGAAAGTAACAGATAAGCGCTGCATTTTATTCATTATCAGCTAATTTCAAGATCAAAGACCGCAACAGAACAGAGGGCGGCATCAACACTGGAAAGATAAGGTAGTCTTACTACTTTTAATGAAGATGATTATATGTTGAGCATCTGCATCTTACTTTTGGTTTCATTTGGGGCAGTTTGTGCATCAACTTGCTGAAGAGGTACTCTGCTACTCATCCGTGGCGATGTGTGCTGCATTAGTGCTATCATATATGGCTATGACGTCATATACAGTAGCATATAACACGCTTTCACACGTTTATTATTTTAACATTATGGAAAGATTAATATTTACATATGTGGTTTCAACAACCAGATTCATTTACACTTGTCCAGTTTTGTCTGGAATCCGTCCCAGACCACCTCCTGTGGGCCTTGTCCACACTAATACCAATACGTTTTTGTTTGAAAACGCATCTTTTCTCTCCATTTTGGCCTTCTGTCCACACTGCGACGGCGTTTTTAATCAAGGAAAACAAAGCTTTTTGAAAACGCTCTCCAAAGTGGATACATTTGAAAACGCCATTTTCGCGTTGTAGTGTGGACTGTGAAAACGGAGGCTTTTGAAAATGATGACGCATGTTTAGTCATGTGACGCATATTATACATATAGACATCCGTGTTTATACTGGTATTGTGCACGGTATGTGCTATGCACTTTCACACTATTGCTACAGATGTGTTACTTTGTCCAATCTTCATATCACAGTCCTGCAAAGATGAAAGAAAATTTACTCGCGATCGCTATTTGTGACGTTTTCTGATGTTTCAGTGTGTATGAGACACTTTTGGAAAACGCTTGAAAAGGCTAATGTGGACAGAGAGCGTTTTAAAACGAAAACACCGTTTTCAAATGCATCCGGATTAATGTAGACGTAGCCTGTGGTTTGAGCGATCGGATTTAAATCCATCTCGAAAGTGTTTCAGAGGGTATTTACACCGTTTTTTTTTTTTTTTCACGATCGGAGCGCTATCTGACCAGAGAATGTGCATGAAGTAACCTGGTGTAAACAATCTGACTATTTGAACTGAGTAAAAAGAGAAGAGACAAGATCAGACAAAATGAGAACTATACAGAAGAGATGAGAGAAATCAAAGCCAAGAACAGAGAAGAAGAGAAGATAAAGGAGGACAAACAAGATAAACAAAAGAGACAAATAGAGTACAAAAGAGATAAGAGAAATGAATAGAAGAGATGAAATGAGAGGACAATAAACACGTAAAAATGAAATGAGAAAAAACAAAGAAGAGAAGAGAAGAGAAGAGAAGAGAAGAGAAGAGAAGAGAAGAGAAGAGAAGAGGAAATGAGTGAAATGAGAAGAGGCAAGAAATTGATAGAGAATAAGAAGAAATGAGGAAATGAGACAAAGATGGGACAAGCGAGAGACCAATGAGGGAAGAAGAGAAGAACTGATAAACTGAGACAAGGTGAAATGAGATTAAAAACTGGCTGTAAATAAAACTGTAACTCTGCCCTAGAAAACAGGAGCAAGTACAAGAGAAAATCCACCTCTGTGAAATGCTCAATGTACTTTTCCCCAATATTCTCATCTGATTTCTCCATCCGTCTCTCAGAAACTCTCATGCTAAATCAAATAAGCATTAATTATACATCTTATCCTTAAATATCCCACATACAGCCTCCTCACCATGCGCTAATGCTACCACTATGACTTTTTAAAGAGTGCTGAGCCTCAGAAAGGTTCGGCACTCCACTGATGTTGCGGGAGCATTGCAGGAGGTTTGAGACGGGCTGTTTTCTGAAAAACTGCAGTCACGCTGACAGTTAAGCTCTTGAGAGGAAATGCTTTCTTGTTCTTGGCCTGAGTGACGGACAGCTGAAGTTTATGTACTGCACACAGATCAACACGCCTGTGCTTCTGTAATATAGAGCTGGACATTTCAACTGACAGAAGGCAGAGAGGCATACAGTGACACAGCATGTTTTCCTTTTCAAAAGAAAATCAGTTTTACTAGCAATCTAGGTACTACTGTATATTAACGGTGAGTGCTGAACGATGAAAGCTTCATGAATGGATCTTCATTGTGTCCGGACTGTGAGTGTTCAGCACTGGAGTTATCATCGAAGCATTAGTCACCACAGTTCTGCATTCATTCATGCTTGGAATAATCTGTACGAAGAAACACATACAAAAATGATATGTTTTGCTAAAGCTAAATTGGTCAAACTACGTGCTTAAATTATGCAAAGTGCTAATTTAAAAAAAAAACCTCATTCAGGTGTGACAGTTTCCATGTTGTCGCTAATACTCACCCCATCTGATGGCAAGAAGGGACAAATTGGCATCTCGGTGCGCTAATCGCGCTGAGAGCCTTTGGTGGCAGATGGTTTGGCAAACCTACAGAGGCTAAGACATGGCGTCAAGCTGCGTGAAAGCACTCACAGCAATATTTTCATTAGTGTTCAAGAGTCTTATCTACGTGAACGCACAAAGGAGTGAACTCTGACCAGGTTTGTGCAAGGCACAATGGGGACATCACAAGACACTAGCTGTGGGTGTGGCAGTGAGCTACAGTAGTGGCAGAATGGCACAGAAAACAAAGAACCACCTTAACCTTTACTATCAAACCTTGGCAACTATCTCAGCCAGCACTGTTTGTGTTATAGACATGAATCATCCCTCAAAACAGGGATATGAGAAGTACTGGTACTTTGATAAGAAGCTGATCCTAAAATATAAAAAAATTAATAGATGGTTTATAATATTTGCATCCTTGTATAATTTGTATTTGTATCAGCATTGTTTGTAATATTGAAATTCCTATGAAGAACCATGAAAACTTCATTGTTATTGACATCAAACGACGTGGTTTTTTGAGGAGAGGTGTGCTGTTACTTTCCTTATTTTTCCTTATCAATTCTGAAAAAGTTGTGCAGCTTAAAATGCTTTGATATGATTTTTTTTTTTTTTTTTTCAGGATTTATTGATGAATAGAAAGTTCAAAAGAAGAGAATTATTTTGAAACCGAAACATTTTCTAACAACTTTTTTGATATATACACACACACACATATATATATATATATATATATATATATATATACATATACATACACACATACTTTTCAGTATCAGATTTTATTATATATATATATATATATAAAATCTGATACTGGCTCATTTTTAATACTGTCCTTTTTTTTTTTTTTTTTTTAATCTAGAACACACCATCACAATCTCAGTTTGCAAACAACTCCTGTTTCCACACTTCAGCAGTTTTAAACTGTACCATTTCAATTCAAACAGAGCCAATTCTTTTCAAATCAACAGGCTTGTTTTCCTAAATGTTTATTCCAGGAACTATCATTCATATTCTGCATTTCTTAATTCAATAAGACCTAGCCTAAAAGATTTGACATCCCTTTCATGAGTTATCCACCCCCTTGCTTGAAACAAGAGACAGCGATCTTTGATTTTTCCCAATAAATTGCATATTTTTGATCACTTTGCTTTGTCACAATGTCAAAAACGACAGATATTTTGCCTGTTTATTTCCTAACTATACAAAAGCTGGCATAAAATGAGTCACACACACACGAAAAAGTCACAGCATCTTGAAAAATAAAAATAGAGCAAGTCATGCGAGGCTGCACTCCTCACGTTCTCCTCCCTGCTCGCCCATACAGTGCAAGTCTCCTTAAAATATACATAAACACTTTCATTTTTAGCCCGTGACAAGTCAACATTTTAGCGTGACCTAGAAAAAGCTGTCAAACTGCACTTTTTCCCAACCTCTGTAATTCTCACCTTGTCTCCAACATTTCACAGTTTTTTCCCCCCTCTGCACACAGTAACTGCCCTCAGACTAATCCCTTAAGATACTCAAAACTCTCTCGCTTGCTCCGTGACTCTCTTCCTCTCACTTTGCTACACTCTTTCACTATTTATCAAGTCACCAAAGCTCTCTTCCTAATCCCCTGCCACAGCATCTGAGTGGCATTACGCTCATATCACACCTGGAGGAAAACACACCAAAGATTACAGACCAGTTTCACATATAATTCCATAAGGGTCGGCACATGACAAACTTTGGCATGACAATCATAAACCCAGACCACCATGACGGTCCCTTCCTGATTTTTACATGGTTGGTTCTACAACCCTAGATCTCATAATCCCCTACAAGAGACCCTCAGACTCTGCCCTTGGCTGTTAAAGTCTTGAAGAAAAAGGTCCTTGAGAAATTGCAAATCAATTTCCCCTCTATTATATCAACGGCTCTTGTCTCTTCTCACAGCTGATGTTAACATAAAACTATAGATAGCAAAATGACTTTTATACTCAAACATGACAAAGACAAGCCATCTTGGATTACATATAATAACAGCCCTTTCCTTCCTATCTTTCCTTTGGGAAACCTGCCTGAAACAGTCATTGTTGCGTTTGGTGCAGCTATAGTCAACAAATAATACCTTACACATACACTTATTTTATAAGGTTTATTGGCATTGGTTTATTTTAAAGGAATAGTTCACCCACAAATAAAAATGTGCAGAAAAGTTGTTCATCTTCAGGCCGTCCAAGATGCAGATGAGTTTATTTCTTCATGGAAACAGATTTGGAAATATTTTATCATTACACCACTTGCTCACCAATGGATCTTCTGCAGTGAATGGGTGCCGTCAAAATGAGAGTCCAAACAGCCGATGAATACATCAAAATAATCCACAACACGACTCGAGTCCATCAATAAACTTCTTTTTTCTTACAAACATACAGCACTTCACAAATCTATCAACACATGGATTTCTCCAGTAAAAGTCGTCTCGTCTGAATCAGGAGAGAAATATGCGCAGATAAAGGAAAAAAACTGTCCAAAACAGTTTTATACAAATATGTCTGGCGGATTTTAATTTGAGAGGACCACAGGGACTTTTGAGAGGACTTTTTCACTTGAGGAATGTTATTATGGATAATGGTGTTTTTTTTGTATTTTGGCCAGAAGCGATGGTTACAAATCTTAAATCTTAATTATGGATTTCAAATCTTAAATCTTAATTATGTGTATGTTTGACACATTTCAGGGTTTTGTGCTGCAAATCTTGTCTTGTCAAACTTTAAATAAAACTAAAGTTCTTACACACAGCTTTTTTGTGTCACGAGACATTAATTGATGAACTGAGGTCGTGTTGATTACTTGTGGGTTATCAGCACCCATTCACTGCAGAGAATCCAATGGTGAGCAAGTGATGTAATGCTACATTTCTCCAAATCTGTTCAAATGCAGAAAAAGTCATTTACATCTTGGATGGCCTAACGGTGAGTAAATCTTCAGCAAATTTACATTTTTGGGTGAATTACTTCTTTTAACATCCATGGAACCTTTGCAATGAACAAAAGGAAAAAATGGGGGGACAAATAAGTGTTCTTCATACTAAGAATTTTTTTATTTTTTTTTAAGAACTGTTAATTGAAAGTTTTTTTGGGGAACAAAAAACAAAATGGTTCTTCTCTGGCATCACTGCAAAAACAACCCTTTTTAGAACCTTCATTTTTAAGAGTGTAGAGTTAGACTTGATAAAAGCAGCTTGACAAGTTATTTTGTCTAGGAACACACGAGCATGGCTCTTCTAACTTAACTGCACTTGTAAAGCCGTCTGGGTAAAAGACCTTAATGTGAAAGTGTTGTTAGAGATCATTTGAGAATACTGTCCTTTTCTCCAGCACTTCTGTACAGTCAGCTGTGCACTACAAGCTCGAGTGCACAAATGACTTCAGACATAAGCCGGCCACACGCTTCGGGGTGCTCCATTTTAATTTAATTACATGCACATAAAAAAAAAAAATCTGTGTGATTTCGCAGCAGAAAAAAAAAAAAAAAGATGTGAAGGGGCGGATCCAAATTTCTTTTCCTTTCAATCAGGTGCAGTAGAAACCAAGAGCCAGCTGACCCAAAAGATTTCCAGTGCTAAATGTCTGACATACAGTACTATAATGTCAAGGTGATCCGCTTTGAAAAGAAGAACATAACCAAACCATTTCCGAAAAATACATAACAAATGGATTTACGTATGCTTGACAGAGCTCTGAAATTTCAGTAAATATAAATCAATAAAAATGAAGAGCGTCATTTTGTCCAAACAGAGAAATAGAGTGAAATGTTTGCATGCAAGAGGTTAAATCAACAAATCGCCCGCAGCTGCTGGGGAGGGTCCGGCGGCTCAGAGGTGTCATGCTGGAGATTACGGCAGCTGCCAAAAGCCATGTGATGCTGTTTTCACACCTGTGCTGGCACGGTACTAGTCTGCAATGGTGTGAGGATACTTCAGTTTAAGAAAACAAAGCCAGTACTGTTTCTTTCTCATATTATAAACAAACATATGAATTTGTCGATTTGATGAAACATAATTATCAGTGTGTGAGAAACAGCAGTGGTATTTTCTGCATCATGTTATCACTATAATATTGGCCCAGCTGCCTAAAATTAAACTGTCTGCTGTATCACACTGTTCTCTGAGGGTAGAGTGTAAATTTTCAGAGACTCTGCAAAACTGAGACATCCTCCAACGAGGCAGTGATGAGAAAATAGCATCTATTGATCAGGCTCATCTATCACTGAGAGCTGGGGAATGCTGAGTCGCTCAGTGACGGGAGAGGAAGAGCAGTTGTGTTGTCAGTGAAGTACAGCTAATGTTATTCCATGGGTTAATAGGGCAGGATATGTTCTGAGGTCTTTTATCATAAAAGTATTCATTTTTGTAAGGATTAAGATTAGGGCTGTCAACGTTAACGTATGCAATTAATCTAAAAATTAACGCGGTAATATTTTTTAACGCAGATTAATCGTTTGATAAGGTTTGACCCCAACTTCTTGCCGGCATCAAAGCGCAGAAGGTTATTTATCATTGTGTGATAAGGGTACAGCGAACCAGTGTTGCCAGGTCACAGTTTTCCCCTCACAATCAGGCTCTTTTGAAAATGCAGTCCTGGGAAAAATTACAGAGCCGTGGGTTGCGTTTTTTTTTTTGGGGCTACTTTTATAATGTATCACAGCCGCCCAAAGTCTATATAGGCAAATAAAAATGAAAATAGATCCTTTTACTAATGTGTATTACACTTGGAACGTATACCTGGCAACTTAAGAACGGAGAGGCGGTTGGTTGTGTGAGTTTCAGCCAGAGCACACGTTAAGGCTTTTACACAGCAGAAATAAACATTACAACAGCCACTATAGATTATATAAGATAATAAACACACAATTACGATAGGATATGGTTTGTATGTGATTTTCTTGAGATTTGGATATTTTCATAACAATATTGAATGTGTACATCTGAAATGCTAATTTGTACAGCGATAAAAAGACTCTAAATAGCATATTTTAAAAACAGTAAACAACCAAATTACACATGTGATCGCAAAAGGAAGTTATTACAAACACTCGATGGTGGTTTAAAGTGAGTTTTGAGTAAAAGTGTACCATTAATCTCATAAATTGTCTTATGTAGCATGATGCTAATGTTAGCTCTAATGCAACTGCAGAACAGGTCCTATTCTTCTTCATAATGCATTTTGTCATAATACTTCATGTAAGGTCATAAGAAAATGTTATGTTGTATTTATTTAGAAATACTTTTGATAATAGTTGGGTAAATGTATACTGTGATTGAAGTGATGTGGCTTGGTAAACCTTTTATTGCCAGTATAAAGGCTGATAATGGCTTAATAAAAACAGAAGAATAATGATAAAAGAATAATAAGGACTATGTGTCATACCTGGCGGAGGTGTGAGAGGTTCTGTTTCCTTAAACTAGTTTGTCACGCATTTCTTTATTTCAACACATTTACAGGTAAATCCTTGTATTTTAAACTTGCGATTAATCGTGATTAATCACAGTCCATTACTGTGATTAACGCAATTAAATTTTTTAATCGATTGACAGCACTAATTAAGATACTGTACACTCTCAGACAAAAAGGTACAAAATCTTCACTGGGGTGGTACCCTTTCAAAATGTACTAATATGTACCCATTTAAGTACTAATATGTACACTTTAGTTAATAATATGTACCTTTAAGGTACTAATATGCACCCCTTCAGGGGAAATAAGATATAAAAGTGTACCTTTTGAAAAGGTACCGTCCCAGTGAAGTTTTTGTACCTTTTTTCTGAGTGTGTACAGTATCCTAATCCTTACAACCATTAAGGCTAGGCAATATCAAAAAACTATGACATATTTCCTGAGAGTTCACTGACAATATAATTTATTTGTCTATTCATTTTCCTAGACTGTGCCATTAGAATAAAATAAAGTTAAAAAAATAAATAAATAAATATACATTGCTGTATTAAAAACATAATAGCTAATTTATTAGCCAAAATTACAATAACATTCAAAAGTTTGGGGTCAGTAAGATTTTTTAATGTGTTTATGCTTTTCTTAGTTTTAAAATACTCTTATTCTTAAAAAAATATGAATTAAAAAAAAATAACTGTTTTCTAATGTAATATCTCTTAAAATTTTATTTTCAGCAGTTAACAACAATGTAAAAGTCTTTTACTTTTGATCAACTTAATGCGTCTTTTCTGTATTATAACAGTATTCTTTTTAAAGAAAACAATTACTGACCCCCAAACCTTTGAACTGTAGTGCATATTATAGTGAAATTAAAAATTAAATATTCTGCCCTGGATTTTCATTTGAAAAAAAAAAAAAGAAAAAAAAAGAAAAAGAAAAAAAAAGGAAATAATGCATTATTTTAATCACACTTTAACTGTATTTTTCTTCTTGCATTAAACATTTTATTGACTGTTTGGTTGAAATGCTGGTTCATTAAACCAGCAAATCCATGAAATTTCATCAAAAAGCTGAAAACGGCACTACTGCTGTGACAATTTATTAATCTCATTTAAAAAGGGAAAAGGACATCAAAAGGCAGTATGCATCAGATACCGAAGCACAAAAAAGCAGAAACGCTGAATAGCTGGTCTCAACTCTCCCGGGCAGGACTTGACAGAGTATTCTCGTGTTTCAGACACACACTGCTGCAGAATCCACACCACCACAGATCACACACAGTGCTATAGTGATCAAACAGATCCCTTTTGCTATTTAGCACTGCTTATCATTCAAGGACTTCTTGGAACATCCGCTTGGTTTGGTGGACAAATAAAACAATCCCACACTTGACCTCCATTATACATGAGCGAGCAGATGACTCAGGATTTAACTGCTCAACTCAAGAACCATCTCCACATGCCAGCTCCTCTGAACATCACAGAGATAATCAGGGTACAGAGCTCCTCCCTACAGCAGACAGAGACAGTCTGGCATTTCTCCCCACTCAGTGCATGGCATTCGGCCAGTTCACCAGCCCTCATCTGCACTCCAGTTCTCCCTGAATGGACAAACACGTTAGATTGACAGCACTGCTGAGAAGCCAACATCCCTGATAGACTATAATTCAAGAGTGAGAAGGAGGATGCTAACTCTGCACTGTGGTAAACCCCATGAGTGCACAGGACAAATATTTCAGTCAGCTGTCCTCGCCAGTTGTCTTTAAGATGACTCTGCAGAATCAAGTCTGTATACTGTTCATGTATCATCACCATCGTCAATACTATCATCAAGCTCTGCGTTAACAATACACTCATAATCGATAACACAGTGCCGGTGAAATTCCAGCACCTAACTAAAGGATTAAAAGCACAACTTTGTGTTTGCAAACCTATCCGTATTAGCTGCCTGACAGCAATTACAGACCACCAAAACAGAAGTGATCAACCATGGCAAGGTATAATTAGCTTCATACACTATGAACAAAAAGAAATGTGCTGTGCTCTAAGTGACTATCAATGAAACAGCCTACTGTACCTACAGAGGTCTATGAAACTACAACACAACGCAAATGGAGAATTATTCACTGAATCGTCAAGAGACTGAATTGACAGAATTTGTATAATTTTCTATGTGACCTGATTCTACAGTCAAGAACCGAATTAAACTACAGTAATAGATTGGTTTGGTTGTTTTAAATAAATAAAAAAGTGAGACTTTGTGATAAGAATTTCTATCAATCTAAAAATAATAACTACAGATTATTAAAGATATACTCTACTCTTCAAAAGTTTGTGGTCAGTAAAACTGTTTCATATTTCTGAAAAAAAAAAATAAAAAAAAAATTAAATTAATACATTTAAAAAAATTTCTTATGCTCACCAAGGCTACTTTTATTTCATTAAAAACAGTAACAACAGTAATATGTGAAATATGACTGCATTTTAAAATAAGTTTTAAAACGTAATTTATTCCTGTCTTCAATGTCATATGATCCTTCAGAAATGATTCTATGCCAATCTGGTGCTCAAGAAAAATATATTATTATCAGTGTTAAAAAAAATAGTGTGCTGCTTAGTATTTTTGTGGAAAGTGTGATACATGTATTTAAAAAAAAAAACGGATTTTTATGTAGTTTAATGCATCCTTGCAGAATAAAATTCAATTATTTTAAATAAATAAATAAACACATACATACATGGGTCAAAGACGAAAAAGGGTTTAAGCATAAAAACAATAAGTGTAATACTGCTTTAATTGTTGTTGTTTTTCCCCCCAAAAATTAAAAAGTTTTCTGTTTAATTCAATTACAATTTTGTTTTTGTTTTTCTGAGCACAAAATAAATATCATACATTTTTCCCTGATTTACAGAAGACACCCACTAAAATGTCATTCAGTGTAACAGTCTTGTCAGGCATATTTACAACAAAAATCAATTTATGACATATTAAAAGACTAATTACTTTCACCCCAGATACTAATTAGTTGTAATTTTACATTTTTAAAATTTGCCACTATCCTAGGTTTTGCCTATTTGTCAGTAAGAATTTTTTACTCATTTAAAACACAATAAAATTTAATATGCTCCCTTATTCTTTTATATATTTTAATATGTACAAGTCAAAATAAGCATGTTTGATTTTTTTACATAAATATTGTGTTACACTGAATGACAGTGTAACATTATTTCAACCAAATTTTGACATTTTATTCTCGAAAAACATATTTAAAACCTTAAAAGTAGACACTTTACTTACATTTAATGTGCTTTCTATGGACATAAAATCATTTTTGTAAATTTGTTTTTATGTCTTTGACCCACATACATACATACAAAAAAATAAATAAATAAATACAAATAATACAAATCTTACTGACCCCAAACTTTTGCACAGTAGTTCAAGTCAGACATCAATGCAAAATACACAATTCTGGAGATCTTTATGATCTACTACTAAGTGCCTCCAACTAAACTTCAAATATCTTTCAAAGAATTTATGCTGCTAACCTCTCTAGCTTTTCATCCTCAAAAGCATTCATAGCATGCATCATCTCAGTACCTTATAAACACGACTTTGTTTCCAGACGGACAGATAAAAAAACCCTGCATGCCCTTACTCCCAGAAATTGCATCAAGACGGCCAATAAGATTAGAGCTTGCCAGGTCAAGAAAGTGCTACCAGTCTGAGGTCTGGGGTTCTGTGTCATTTGAGGATAAGACTATACAGGCAATAAGTTAAATCAGGGGTTTTTAAATGTAAACGTTGGCTGTAAAATACATTAATTGGCCTCTTAGCAACAGTCTCACATGATTCAGAGCGTCAGATGAAAGGAGGCATTTTGCTTTGAACAGTCCTAGACATGCAAGCAGCAAATTTACTCTAGAGACAGAACAGTGAGGCATCTCCTAACTACAAAAGCTAGTCCTAGTCTCCATTTCCAGGGTTCAGTCACCTCTTTTTAAAAACTAGTTTGCAGGTAACAGAGTCTTAAAAATCTCTCACAGGCAGAGAGTTCTTGAAGATTCATATTATCCCACCTATTAACTGTCTGGATGAGCTGGGTGACGTAAACTGAGAAGTAAGCTGCTTTTGCATCACTTGTGTGGAAGATAAAATTGGATTGAGGGAGACAGGGGGAAGGATGAGGGCAGGATACTCAGATGAATCGATAAATATCACTTGTCCTTGGCAAATGACCAAAAAGAGCAACATGATACAGAAGAAGAGACACTAGTGCGACCATTGCAATATTATTTGAACTGAAGCTTAACCTACCAGTGCATACACCTCACTAGGAAAAAAGTAAATCGTTTTGATATGCATTTTGCAAAAATGTAAGGCTTTTCTTTAAATTGTAACCTTGTTGCCATTATTTGACTGGGATACAAGCACAATTACCACCGCTGACGTTTCTGGGACACAGGAAATTCCAGTAAATGACGAACCTTTGTGAAAACAAGCATTTACCTGGCACTACAATGCATCCCCTATAATTGAGTGGGTCTCAGAAACTACTAAACCAAAAATGAATTTTAGCTCTTCTGCCGAAACAGCTAATCTGGGAACATTTCTTCTGAGGACAACTGGTTTATATACACATTTGCTAAACATTTCCTCCACATAATAGCATATTAATGGTTACTTAAGTCAGAAACAATGAGGAAAACTTTAAGCCTTCGGTTTTCTCATTGCCGTATCCATTTGGCTACACTGAAAGATTTCGCAACATCGTGTTCAAAATTCACAAGTCATTTTAACCACGGACCTTAAATGTACTCACATATCAGAAACTCGCTATTTCAGAAAACCCAGAGAAAATTTGCAAGCAAACCAAACCACAGCAAATTAGCTTTTCAAGTTGACCCACAAATTGACAACATGACTGAACATTTTATAGAGTGCAACAGTCAGGTTCTAGAAGTAAAAATCCATTCATTTCAGGGGATTTGATTTCAATCAAATCATTACAGACAGACCAACTAAGAGCTACGAGGTTGTAATTCAATGGCATATGCATTTGTTACATCCATCAGTCTGCATTATTTCAATTTTTTTTTAATAATAATAATGCTCAACAGCAGAATTCCAGGTAAAAAAAAACAAAAAAACATAAGATTCTGCAAAGAAATCTCCACCAATGAGCAAATTGTGCCCGTCCACGCAATATGCATACGGCATAAAAATCCAATTTCCTGTTTTCCCAAGAAACACATGAACATAAAGATAGAAATACAAAGAAAGAAACACTCCTAAAGCCATATCACGTCTTTCAAGGGTCTATCAACAAATAAATAGGCCGAAAATAACTTTTTTCTTGCAAAATACCATAGTCACTACAGTTATTGTCCCTTTGGGAACTTGATCTACTGTTAAACTTAAGCTAGCTGTTATTAAATGGGATATAGCATTGTTCTAATAGTTTTTTTTTGTTTGTTTTTACAGCAAAACGACATTTTATCGTAAACTATGATTACCACAGTAAGTCATGACGCAGCTTCCCGTGTACCTGTGTCAGGTGTGCGAGTTTACCTGCGGTAGCGCGGAGTTGAGCTGTCTCTGAAGCACATCTCTCTCATGAAGCACATCCTGGAGTTTGGTCTGCGACTGGATGAGGGTCTCCTGTGTCTCCCGTAAAGACTCCAGCAGCTTATCTCTCTCATCCAACATATTCACCATCAGCTGTTCAAAATTAGACTCGGCATCCGTGCCGTTCTGAGAGCCTCTCTGGGAACTCACCGAGTCCCCCTCATTTATGGTTGGCATCACTTCACACATCATATTGCTCGGTGTTCTATGAAGTCTAAGTCAAATTAGAAATTGCTTTTGATTTTTTTTTTAATTCACGTTTGAGGTGCACTATTAATATTTAATGCCATTTATATGCACATTAAACATGTCCATGTATTTAAAATGCATATGCATCCTCTAATTTCACTAATTGCATCCCTGTCTAGATTCTTCACACACCTTGACCTCTCTGGTCCATGACTGTCGGCCTTTTCCGCTCTGACATTATCCACCTAGTTTGACTTGGAACTCAATGCATTTCGCTGGACGCTCATTACAGCGCTCGCCAAACGCATATTCCGATTTCAGCTGATTGAACCTCGGCGCCCTTCGCTTTAACATCCACCAGTTGCCATTAACCTTTCAGAAAACGGTGAAATTCGCGTCTGCCGCATCCTCCAGATCCCTCTGCCACCACCACCACCATCATCATC
>JAFVLL020044102.1:0-48209 GCA_021397915.2 Tor tambroides | reverse complement strand
TAATGATGTTTCCTACCTGATTGTCTTTCTTGCAGATACAGATGAGTGTGTAACACCGAATCGGTGTGGCGATCACGCTCAGTGTATCAATACACACGGAAGTTATTACTGCACCTGTAATGAAGGATTTCAGTCAGCAACACCCAACTTCACAGCAACAACGGGACAGTGTGTGGGTACGAGAGAGGATTATGGGATAAAAGAGTCCACTACTATGATTTAAACACTTATAATTAATACCAAATGCTTCCCCCAACAGATATCAATGAGTGCTTTGAGAAAACACATGAATGCACAGGTGGTATGGTGTGTGTGAACACCCTCGGCTCCTATAATTGCACGTGTCAGAATGGATACCGGCCCTCAAGAACAGACTCAGGATGTGAAGGTGAGTGTCTTCAGTCATACTGCTTTTCATTCAACTGTTGACCAAAGCAAAGAACATCATTATAATCCGTGTCAGAAATGACCTTTCTTTATTAAAGGTCAGTGTTTGCCTTCCAGAACAAAATGTTTCTTTAGTGATATGGCACATTTTATAGTGTCATCTAGTTAAAATTAGAGGTCTACCGATGTATCGGTTTTGCAGATGAGTCAGCACCGATAGTTGATTGCTGGAAATATCGGTTATTGGCAAAAATCCATGCCGATAGTTTTCTGGGTTTTGTCCAGTCAAAGACTATAGGTCCAGTGCTGGAGCAGCTGAGAAGGGTCTGCTGTCATTATATAGTATGAGAGCAGCTTTCTCTTTCTGTTTTGTCCTGTTTTTTAAACACCGAACTTCAAACTCATCTGTGCCACTTTGTTCATCCTTGAAGCAAACTTTTGCCCATTTGGTGATTAAATCAACTGTTTTAGACCACCACTTGAATTGAACGTGACGCGTCCGGTGTGTGTTATACCTGATACCTGTGAGTTCTCTTAGACGCAGCGCTGCGATTTTGCCCAGTGTGTGATTAACATATTTTGTTATTTTGATTAGATAATCATAAAGTGTTCTAGAGTAGAAGCAGTTAAAGTGTGAGAGTATATATACGATATCCATATGTTTATAATTTCAATGCTATGGCCTTTGTGTAGATATTTAAAGATGTACATCTTTAGGCAGGACTGTTGAAATGAAATAACACTTTACAATAAGAGTTCACTTGTAACATTACGATTAATGAATGCTGTATAAGTATTGTTCTTTGTTAGAGTGTGTTAATTCATCATTTACTATTTACTAATACATTTTCTTCTGTTAACATTAATTATTAAACTATGAACCAACTTTAATGATCAGCGTAATTATTGGTATTCATTTTTTTAATTCATTTACAAAGTATAGTTTAGTACTGTGTGTTTTTTTTTTTTAATAGTAAAGCACTACTTTGATTTTCATTCAGTATCCATTTTAAAAACTATCGGTTGATTAATCGGTATCGGCCAGTGTGGTCCAACCTAGCTATCGGTATCGGTAAAATCCACTATCGGTCGACCTCTAGTTAAAATGGTGTTTAAATCCATAACTAAATATTCCTAGCAAAAAATTTTCAAACATATCCCCCCAAAGCCCTGGTCAATTTCTACCCTGATTATAACCATCCAAGATCAATGTGATGTATTTAACATTTCTAAGCATATAATATAAGTTCACAAAAAATCAGTTCTTCCCACCAGCTCCTCTGTTAACGATGTGCTCTGTTTGGGAGGAAATAGCAACTTACTGTATGCAAAATATGTCATGAAACTGCAGTACACTTCTTCTCCACATGATTTCAATATGACATTGCATGTAGGTACCATTAATTTATCACCTAGCGAATGAAAACATTACATTTGCCTTTGCAAAACATGTAAAAACATCTGATAGAAAGGATGGTTCATTTGACACTGGAAAAAGATCAAGTGAATTGTGACATGTTGCGTCTCATGCAGTGAGCTCTGATGTTTGCTGCACATTTTGACCAGTGTTTTAGATTATCTTGGGTTTCCCATACAAAAAGAAACTTTGCAAAACAGTACGAGTTGCTATTTATAATACTAGTAGCAGTCGATTAGCGAGTCCTGCTTTCGTCCAGAAGCACAGACATTTGTTGGCATAACCTCATTTAGTTTGGCTGATGCAATCATTAACAAAGTTCACTTGGATGCTTCCACATGAAGCTGATAAACATGTTTTCCAGTGTAAGACAGCTGTCGTTGCCTCTCTAACCTCTATCATCTAACTACTTTATGTGTGATCCTGTGTTTGTGTCTAAATGAAACACTCGTCTGTGTGTGTGTGTCGGCTGCAGATGTGAATGAGTGTTTGTCCTCAGTGTGTGGAGTTCACAGCAGATGCTTTAACACACCTGGCAGTTTCCTCTGCAGCTGTTCTCCAGGATTTCTCACACATGAGAACGGCACCTGTACAGGTGAGCGCTGTGTCCTGCTGCTGCTAATAACAATACTGACACCAGTGTGTTTGAGTGCTGATCACAATCATCATAACATGCTGTGTGTGTCTGCTGTCATGTCCAACTATAACAACTCATTAAATGACATTTTATTTCATAATCATTACGTGTCAACACTTTGGGGTCAGTGAGATTTTTTAATGTTTTTGAAAGAGTCTCTTCTGCTCACCAAGGCTGCATTTATTTGATCAAAAATAAAGTAAAAACAGTAATATTGTGAAATATTATTAGAGTTTAAAATAGCTGTTTTGTATGCAAATATCTGTTAAATTGTAATTTATTTCTGCGATGCAAAGCTGAATTTTCAGCATCATTACTCCAGTCACATGATCTTCAGAAATCATTCTAATAATGATCGAGAAACATTTCTGATTATTATCAATGTTGAAAACAGTTGTGCTGCCCAATATTTTTGTGGAAACTGTGATATACTTTATTTTTCAGGATTCAAATATGAATAGAAAGTTCAAAAGAACAGCATTTCTCTGAAATAGAAATTGTTTGCAACATTATAAATGTCATTACTGGCACTTTTGATCAATTTAATGCATTCTTGATGAATAAAAGCATTTCTTTTCCTTTGAACTCTAGTGTATATCTGTCTGTATATCCATCTATCTAAATGATATCAGTATTATTGAATAAAAATATTATCATGGGAATCCGCATTCATGTGAATGACAGTCTTCTCTCTCTCACAGACATCGATGAGTGTTCAGATCCAGATGTTTGTGGCGGAAACGCACAGTGCAACAATACTGAAGGCAGCTACAGCTGCAAATGCCACAAGGGTTACAGTAATTATGGAAACGACCAGTCGCAATGCATCGGTGAGCATTCAGTTTGCATGTGCGAGTCTGTGTTCATGGTGTAGCTGCTAATGTGCAAAACAATTAACTGTGTTTTGTTGCTGTGCACAGAGATGAGCTGTGACCACTTTGAAATAGAGTCTGACATGAGTGACACGCCTGTAAAGGTAGAATGACTCCTCGTGATTATTTTGGTATATTATTTGGTGAATAATCAGTAATCAGACTTTGATTTCTGTTCTAGTTGAAGCATTTACTGATGCTGCTGAGGAGCAGCTGTGAGTCTCTGCGTGATCCAAATGGCAGCCGTAAGAAGGGAGAGGAGTTATTGGAGGTGAAACAAACAGCCTTCTTCCTCCTTCTGTTTTCTTCTGCATTTCTGTGTGTGCTGACAGAGCAGTCTGACCTGGAATATTCCTCTAAATCTCACTGCGTTTGACAGAATGTGTTCACTTCCACTGATGAGCTGCTGTCTGAAGGAAATATCACTGATGGGAAGATGTTGAGTCAGTTTCTGGACGCGGTGGAGAACAGCATGCGTCTGATCGGACCTCAGCTGAAAGAGCCTGTGACCAGGATGGAGACGCACAGCACCTGTGAGAAACTCTACACATTTACAGTTCAGACACAGCCGCAATGTGTTCAAGCATGTCTTTAAGACCTGTGGAAGGGTGAATTAAGACTTTTAAATCAGTGCAAAAAATGAATACCTTCCTCTTTTTCAAATATCTAAACATCCTTAAATCAAATACTTTACTTGAGATGCAAAAGGAAGATATGAAGTCTCGTTTTCTGAGAAAATGAACAAATTGAAGTGAGTTTATGTTTAAAACAAGAACAAATATCTGCCAATGGAGAATTAAATTAGTTTTTTTTTGAACCCATTGACAAATATTTGTTCTTGTTTTAATCATTTCATTTTTAACCATTTTTCAGGAAATAAAACTTTCTCGTCTAATGTCATTTTGCTTTTCAAGTAAATGTATGTTGATTTAGGAATCTTTATATGTTTGTACTGGATTTTCATTATTTGCTTTTTAAAAAGTCTTCATAAAACCTGCAGAAACTCTGATTACTGAACAGAAATACTGTTGTGAAAATTAGATTTTATTATAAATACAGATTTACACACATATTCATTTGTAATTGTTGTTTAAGCCTGAAAGCAGCTTCATCATGTGATTGACAGTTGCTGAGGTTGCAGTCATGAGGGGTCAGGCTCCGCCCAGTGGGCGTGTCACTCTGAGCACAGACTCCGCCCTCTTCAACTCCAGCTGGGAAACAGTTGTAGGGAAATCCTATCCAGGTACAAATAAACACAAGCACGTATATGTACTTACGACACCATCAGCACTTTCATGACGAGATGTAACTGTCGATTGTGTTTAGGTTTTGCGTTTGCGGCGCTAGTCAGTTATAAAGATCTGAACTCATCCAGCGATCTGCTCCACAAGATGAGCAGAACCTCACAGGAGCAGGAGAAGAAAGAAAACTCAGTTGATAAAGAGAAAAGCGTCTCTTATCAACTCAGCTCTAAAGTGGTGACGGCTGTCGTCAGTAATGCAGAAACCAAACAGCTGTCAGAGCCGGTGATGCTCGTCTTTAAACACATGAAGGTGAAGATACTGACATATCAGCTTAGGACCAGCACAAGACCTCACTGGAGCCACTCATTTCATATACAGAAAATCAAACATTTATATATATTTTTTCCCTTATCTGAACTGTCAATCATTCTTCTTCAGAAGAGGGCGGAGTCTGGGGGTGTGGCTTACTCCTGTGTGTACTGGAATGAGGATGAGGGGGCGTGGTCTGGGCGGGGCTGTGAGAGGGCGTGGTCTAACAGCACTCATACTGCATGCTCCTGCTCTCATCTCAGTAGTTTCGCTGTGTTAATGGCCCTCTATCCTGTCCAGGTACATCTGTGAGCCAGAAAAACTGGGATTTAACATATTTAATTCAGATTCTAGATGAAATGATGGTGATTTTTCCTCTTCTTCTCCTCCAGGACTCATTTGCATTGACATTGATCACTCGTGTGGGTTTAGTTCTGTCTCTGGTCTGTTTGTTTCTCTGTATCCTGACGTTCAAGTTCTGCCGCTCCATCCGTGGAACCCGAACCAGCATTCATCTTCATCTGAGCATCTGTCTCTTCATCGCAGACCTCGTCTTCCTCTGCGGGATCTCCAGCACTCACGATCAGGTGTGTGTCTTATATCTTCTATATATGGGGGCCTTAAATTCAAAAAGATAGAGAATCACAAGCGGTGTTTTCTGTTTATTATGCTGCCTTGACAAAGCCAAGATGCTGACCTACTATTTAAGCTTCTATTTCTAAGACTAAATTGGAACTGTATCTCCTCCTAGAGTTTGTAAGCTACAACCACTAAACGCAGGTTGGTCCTTCATACTGGTCTGACTTGGGTTGCTATATCTTTTTCTCACTATTGTAACTTACGGTTTTTGTAAACCACACGATTAAAAGTGCCAAAAATCTCATAAGTTTTCATTGAGGGGGTGAAAACTTTTGTACAATAGGACATGTAGAGTACTTAAGCTAACACTAGCAAAGCTTAACGACTATCCTAGTACATCATGCTAAATCATGCTAGCAACATGCTAAAATATGGTAGCAAAATGTTAAAACATGCTAACAATGTGTTAAATCATTATAAAACATGTTAGCAACAAGATGTTAACATGTTATAACATGCTAGCAACATGCTGAATCATGCTAGCAATGTGTTAAAACATTTTAGTAACACTTTATTGTCCTAGTGTAAAATCTTCAAACAAGGCTTTGTCAAGCCAACATCAAGGTTTGTTTATAAAAGTTACTCATGTAGTTGTGCTGTTTCTCTCCGTGTGTCTCAGGTAGCGTGTGCGATTGTGGCCGGTCTGCTTCATTTCTTCTTCTTGTCTGCGTTCTGCTGGATGCTGCTGGAGGGGGTTCAGCTCTACCGGATGGTTGTGCTGGTGTTTCACACCACATTAAAACATCTCCACATGTATTTGGTGGGATACGGAGTCCCTCTCTTCATCGTCACCATCTCTGCCATTGCCTTCCCAAAGGGATACGGCACTGATAGACAGTGAGTTTGTGTGAATTTGCGTGAAGCACTGTTTGTGTTTGAAGGGCTCTAAATCACAGTGTTATCTGAGTGCTTTCCAGCAGTTTTGATGAATATTTTGTGTTTGTGCTCCAGCTGTTGGCTCTCTCTAGACCATTATTTCATATGGAGCTTCTTTGCGCCAGTCTGCATCATCGTCGTCCTCAACAGCTTTGTCTTCCTCATCACTGTGTGGAAACTGGCCGAAAAGTTCTCTAGCCTCAATCCAGACCTATCCAAACTCCGCAACATCAGGTGAGCGTTTGTTATATGAACCCAAAATAGATTCAGTCATTCAGTCTAACCCATTTCTGGTGACTTTCAGGGGGTTTACGGTGACTGCTGTGGCTCAGTTGTGTATTCTTGGAGGGATGTGGGTTTTCGGCTGCTTCCTCTTCGAGGAGAAAGGAACTCAGGTTACGTTGTACCTCTTCACCATCTTAAACAGCCTGCAGGGGACACTCATCTTCATCATGCACTGCCTCCTGTCCAAACCGGTACTTAAACACACAAATACATGCACCACTGGATTTAAACTAAATTTCAAAGATCTCATCAACTCCTAGTCAAACAGACAGACTTTTGACTCCCTCATAAAGCATTTCACTGTATTCTGGCCAAGAGCCTTCAGTGTGTTTTCAGTGTGTTTTGTGTTACCCCCTTCAGGTCAGAGATGAGTATTGCAAGCTGATTAGCAGGATCTGCTCACTTAAGGAGAAGAAATATTCAGAATTCAGCACCAACCAGTCCAGCAACAGTCAGGTAAATTTGCATGGCAAGGACATCATCGCTCAATATGTTAACTTGCACTTTAATGTTTTGTAAAGGATATGTAAATGCTAAGATAAAACATTCTAACAGCATTCTCAGAATGTCCTTATTATGTTATTGATATTTCCAGAATGTTCTTGGAATATTACAAATAAATGTTCAAAGATGTTAGATTAAAATAAGGTTAGGAGAATGTTGTATTAACATTAGAGTATTATTAAAATGTTACGATAATCACAACAAGAAAACTGGACATTTTAATGTTTTAGAAACATTGCAAATAATTGTTCCTACAATGTTTTTCAAACCTAAATTTGTCAGCTGTGTGGACACTAGTGCTACATTAGCAATATTGAGTTTTTAATTGATAATGATATGGTTTCTTAAACCTTCAGAAAAAAACTGCTGTTTTCTGTTGAGGCAAAAACAAAGCTTCGCTAAACGGTAGTGCACCTGCCATCCAATAATCACAATAAGCTTTGTGCTTTGTTACTTTTAGTACGAAACAAAGTCTCAGTTTCCAAATTGTCATTTTATCACAAAATTCAAATAGATAGCGTTTTGCAGGTCTTTAATTCAATTCAAGTTTATTTGTATAGCGCTTTTCACAATACAAATCTTTGCAAAGCAGCTTTACAGAAAATTTTAAATTTATACATTATATTTAGGAGTAGGTTATTAGTGGTACAGAGAAAATCATGCAGTTAGTTAAATTACATGTAATCAAACAGACAGTGAACACTATTAACTGCAAGGATTATAGGTTGCGATTAAACTAAAACTTGTTTAAAATTTTAAATGATTAAACTTCAATTTTAAGTGATTAAACTTATAGCAAAATTTGGTAGTTTTGTATGTTGTTCCAGGTTTAGCATCATCTGAGGTCCTCTGGGGTGGGCATCATCTCATCTCAGGTGTTCGGTCATCTCAGATCTTCATAAGGGTCGGATCAGGATTGAAGCTTGCGTGATTCCTGTTTGCCTCGGGATGCGAGTCCCATGGCAGAAACAGAGAAGCGAAATTAGCGTAGCTGCTGTTCCAACCCAAAAATTATGTGTTCAACCCAAGCAAAAGAATGATAATGTGCATTTGATCTGATGTATCTGACGTACAAGGTTATGAGATACATTATGTGAATGCTTGGCTAAAGAGATGTGTCTTTAATCTAGATTTAAACAGAGTGTGTCTGAACCCTGCACGTTATCAGGAAGGCTATTCCAGAGTTTGGGAGCCAAATTTGAAAAAGCTCTACCTTCTTTGGTGGACTTTGCTATCCTAGGTACTACCAAGAGTCCAGAGTTTTGTGATCTTAGGGAGCGTGACTGATTATAGGGTGATAGAAGACTAGTTAGGTACGCAGGAGCTAAACCATTTAGGGCCTTATAGGCAAGTAATAATATTTTGTAACTGATACGGAACTTAATAGGTAGCCAGTGTAGAGACTGTAAAATTGGGGTAATATGATCATATTTTCTTGACCTGGTAAGAACTCTAGCCGCTGCATTTTGGACTATCTGTAGCTTGTTTATTGAAGATGCAGGACAACCAGCTAGCAGTGCATTACAATAGTCCAGTCTAGAGGTCATGAATGCATGAACTAGCTTTTCTGCATCAGAGACAGGTAGCATGTTCCGTAGCTTGGTAATGTTTCTAAGATGAAAGAATACTGTTTTTGTAACATTGGAAATATGATTTTCAAAAGACAAGTTGCTGTCTAATATAACACCCAAGTTTTTGACTGTAGAGGAACAGTACATCTGTCTTATAATAATAATAATAATAATAATAATATAAATAAAACATTATTATTATTATTATTATAGCGCCTTTCCAGAGCTCAAGGACATTTTACAATAAACATCAGAAATGTGAGGAAAACATCAAACAGTAATACAGAAAGAAAAAAGAACATCAGACATCCAGAGAGTAATATATACAACATAAGACAGAAGTTAACTAAGAAAGATAACATTCTGAAAACAAGTGAGTTTTGAGCAGCGATTTGAATTCAGACAGGCTATTGGCAAGACAGAGTGATCTGGGTAGAGAGTTCCATAATTTAGGGGCAACAACACTGAATGATCTGCCCCCCATGGAAGAGAGGCGATGCTGAGGGACGGTGAGAAGGCAAGAATCAGAAGACCGCAATGAACGAGATGGAGAATAGGGGAAGAGCAGATTGCAAAGATAGTAAGGAGCCAGACCATTCAAAGCTTTAAAAATAAAGCAGGAGAGTTTTAAACTTGATATGATAGGCCAGTGCAGATCAGCTAGAATAGGGGTGATGTGGGCTGAGCGCTTAGTGCGAGTGAGAATATGAGCGGCTGAGTTTTGAATATACTGTAATCTAGCAATATAGGTCTAGATGCAAACTGTAATGCAAGAGATTCTGTGAACTGTTTTTTTGGCAAGGGGCAACATGTGTATTGAAAATAGCAGAGGGCCAAGGACAGATCCTTGCGGCACTCCATACTTTTCTGCTGATAATTTAGATGACTCCCAGTTTAAATAGACATAGTGATAACGATCGGACAGGTAGGATTTAAACCATCTTAAAGCCTGCCCTTGAATGCCCGTATAGTTCTGTAATTGATCTATGAGTATGTCATGGTCTATAGTGTCGAACGCAGCACTAAGATCAAGTAAAACTAGCAATGAGATGCAGCCTTGGTCTGATGCAAGAAGCAAGTCATTTGTAATTTTAACAAGTGCAGTTTCTGTGCTATGATTTAATGTGACGTGACAGATCACTGTGTAGTGCCTCAGTTGTAAACCAATAATTTCTTCCTCTTTACAACTAGTTATAGAACAAAATAAACATGAATGAACATCAGAAGGTGTTAAAAGAAACAGAACAACTTACTGAAATATTTCATGTCTCAAATAAACGGCCAATCAGCGATTCGACCACAGAAAGACGCCAATAAAACAGCTTGTATAATAATGTCACATTTACCTCAGAAAAGCCATTTAATGTCCTTTAACTGGTTAGACAGCTAGAAAAAACAACTGTAGATAGGAGAATATTTATCAATATATATTTTACTTGTTAGTGATGTATTTATTATTTAGTGTAAGTTTGAACAATTACGTTTGTTGCTTTAACGATGCAGAGAAGAAACAGAATTATTAAAAAGTATATAAAAACTGGCTTATGTACAATTTGAAAGTTTATATAGAACTGATAAGTAAATAAATGTGATTTTCCCCAAAAGTGATTATTGTAGCTAAATGAAAGCTGATTTCAATGCATCACTAGATTGTGGTTCAGCTTCTAAATGTGTCCTTTGACCTTTACAGCAACCTCTACGGAGCGATCAGACCACAGGAGAGTCCAAGATATAGAGCGGCTGTCAGTCCTGGAGGATCTTTATAGATGTTTGACCTTTAAAGACACATGGAAGTGTGACTTCTCACAGAGCTTTCATTCTGCAGCACATGGGACTCCTTTCTTTTTGTCTGTTAAGCAAGAACATTTCAGGTGTGGGGCTCGTCACATAACCTATACGTCACTGGAGGCGATTCGAAACATATCAGCTAAAACATCTAAATTAATACAACATTTAGGGCAGTTTTCTTCCTCTAGTGAACTTTGGAGAAACTTCAGCTGTTTTTGTCATGCCTTTGGTGAAGAATGTCTTACATTACATGCAAAAGGCAGCTTTCATTTGCTTGTATAAGAAGATAATCTTTGAAGAACTACTCTCCAATCTGCCTTATGAAAGAGGTTGTTTTCTCTGAAGCCTTAATCTATTATCAATCACAGACCATCACAATTAAATGATCTGCACTTACATGCCACTTTACGTCTTTAAGCTGTTGGGAAATTTGACCTCTATTTATGTGAGAAATAGATGAGAGGTACTTTAGATTCATAAAGCTATTTAAACAGAGCCAATGTTGCATTGCAAAGAGCAGGTGTGCTTACTTTAAATCCTGTTCTCCTTCAAATCAATGTAATACTAGTCCTGAAACTATAATATTGTGGAGACTCAAGAGATAAACACATTGAGATTCTTAGGTTTCCAAGGGACTTTCTCAGATGCTGCGAATAAAAGATAGCATAATATGTGCGAAACCTTCGCGAAGTCTCTATACGCTTAATTCTCGCGTAGCCAGACCTTCAGACTGAAGGCAAAATGTCCCGCCCCAAAAGGCCATATGACTGACAGGTAAAGCAACCAATCGCGATTTTGCGCCGCATCATGTTTAGGGGTGTGGAAATGTCCCCCCAATAAAAGACCGGTGTGTAAAATTTTAAAGAATCTATGCCACGAAATGTAAATATTTCACATACTTTTGAAAATCCAGCATTTAGTCGATCCTGATAAGAGCTTATTGTCACAGTTGTAAACACGACAGCTCTCTTCTTTCATGAGGGGGTTTGGCACCACAGCATCTTTGTTTCCAGGTGGAACGTTAAAGAACGTGACAAACACATCTCTCGGAAATCCTGTATAATTCAACCAATCCGATGACGACTTAAAAACTCCTGAAGTGTTTCCAATTTTGTTTGCATCAGATGTTTCAGAATTTGTTGACTAATTAGTTGGTCCACATGGTGGAAACACTGAATGGGGCCATTGTTTTACATTGGAAATAGAAACCTATAAGAAGGAAACAATAACAAACTACTGGAGACGCAACAACCAGTGCCCGCATTGACGAGTGTTTGTGTGATTGGCTTAGGAGATTCCCACAACTCTAGTTTCTATAAATTTTTATCTGTCAGCTCAAAAAATAAAATAAAAAATAGCATTGACAGCAGCACAAAGATTATGTCGGCTGCCTGTGCTCGCACATTATCATTCGCATCAAAACAAATGCATACTTTAGCCTTTAGTGTTTCCATTTTGAGAACAAAGTGATTTTGTAAGATGATAAAGCTAATGCGAAAGTTTTAAACTCTTTGCTTCTGCAACACAAGTTTTACTACATCTCTATTGTATGTGTAATGATATTTGATAAGAAATAAGTTTTATTTTACACAAAATTTTTGTATGCTTGCTGTTACTTTTGTACTTGAAATAAGGGTAATATAGAGCCCAGATGTGGTACTGCGGTGTTTTTCAGCAAGTATTAAATAACTTCTAAAAGAAGCTGTGGCTGATTTCTGTTTTGTTTTCCCATGAATGGCCTTGCCAAATACACCATAAACATACATTTTAATTCTGTATCATACATCCATCTGCAAATTAAAGTGCCACAAAAACACTTTTCCATCCAGAAGATTAATTTCTACCCAGTAAATATCTTCCCTTACATGGCAGCAAAAATGCTCTTTGAGAACAGAGATGATATGGACTTAATAACATTCCGAGAAAAGCTCTTTCTTCATTAAATGAATTTCTCTTTCTTATTCCAATGAAAACCATCCCAGAAAATGTTCCCTTAATGTTAGCATTTGGTTCCTGTTTGAGAACCCAGTAATACTATATATTTTTTTTTTCAAAACCATAAAATACTGTTGCCAGAACAGTAGTTAGTTTTTCTTTTTTGAAGCATCTTAAGCTAGTGCCTGATGGTTACTTTGCCATGTTACAAAACAAAAAAAAGGTTGGTGATGTTTTGTGCAACAACCTACAGAGAATATTAAGGTTATGCAGTGTTTTATCTTTACACTCGATTACTTAATTCAGTTTCTCTAGTATTTCTTGCCGTAGTCTTCAGTATGCTTGAGACCTTTTATTTACATTAGCTAGTAAAGGTCTAGTATTAGTTATGACAATTCTGCTTGTGTTTTAGCGTTTGTTCAGGTGGGTCTGAAAACTCCTTAAATAAGCAAAGGTACAGTTTCTCTCCAGTGTGAATCCTATCATGATATTTCATGCGAGTTGAAAGATGAATTTGTTTGCACTTATATGGTTAATCATCAGAATGTATTTTTTGGTGTGACTTTAAACAACTTGAAAAATCCTTAAAGGGATAGTTCACCCAAAAATGAAAATTCTGTCATTAATTACTCACCTTCATGTCGTTCCAAACCTGTAAGACCTTTGTTCATCTTCAGAACACAAATTAAGATATTTTGGATGAAATCTGAGAGCTTTCTGACTCTGTATAGACAGCAATGTAACTGAAATGTTCCCAGGCACAGGACTTCGGTAAAACAGTCCATGTGACATCAGTGGTTCAACCGTAATTTTATGAAGCTACGAGAATACTTTTTGTGAGCAAAGAGAACAAAAATAACTTTATTCAGCGATTCTTCTCCTCCAAATCATATCTTCTGCCATTATGAAGAGTACCTCTGCACGTAAACAAACTCATGTGTTGTGCCTTGTTTACAAGTGCAGGAATGCTCACATGTGCCGTGATACTCACCATAATGGCAGAATACATGATTTGAAGGAGAACAATTGTAGAATAAAGTTATTTTTGTTTTCTTTGCGCACAAAAAGTATCTTGGTAACTTTGTAAAATTACGGTTGAACCACTGATGTCACATGGACTATTTTAATGATGTCCTTACTGCATTTCTGGACCTGGGAACATTTAAGTTACATTGCTGTCTATGGAGGGGCAGTGAGCTGTTGAATTTCATCAAAAATATCTTAATTTGTGTTCCGAAGATGAACAAAGGTCTTGTGGGTTTGGAACGACATGAGGGTGAGTAATTAATGACAGAATTTTCAATTTTGGTGAACGATCCCTTTAAAGGTTTTTCCACATTGACTGACCGGCCTCTGATTGCTCTGAACACTCATGTTTCTGCAGGGGATATTTGTACATGAATCTTCTCTCAAAGTGAGGGCACTTTTAGTGCTGAAATGAAGTATTTGGTGCACAAATACTTGCTGCACTAGCATTTTTTTCCAGGGTGTGTATTCATGTGAGCTTTTAGACTAGAATGTGAGCTTCATGCACTGTTCGCAGATAAACTCCTCCATTTTGCATGAAGTCTTCTCTCTTCTGTGGTAGGAAAGCTGCTGCTGCGTTTCTCGCAACTGAAGACTTTCTGCTTATTTAGTTCCTCTCACTAAATTTCTAAATTTCTTCACAGAACAAATGTTTTCCCACAGGTGACACAGGAAAAACTCTTAGGCTTCAGCTGATCTTTTGATGTCGAGGCCATTTCTCATCACAAAATTAATCACCGCTGACATCTGAAATGAACAAAATGGTAATGAAATTTAGTACTTTGCAATGTTCTCAAAAAGAGTTACATAAATTCTGAAATACCTGTCAATATTAAGACTAACTTCTAGGGCTGAACGATTAATAAAATCAACATTGAGATATGGCTTTAGTGTTGGGCGACATGCTCAATTGTCTTATCGTCCTGTCGTCAGCCTGTGAGATTGCCGATACAAGATTTTATGGAGCTAATTTGTTTAATTATTTACTTAGTTTCACTGCCAGAAAGTGAACCAACTCCAGCGTAAGGCTAAAAGTAGCCTAATGTTTTGATATGACTAAATTTGTATTTAACATGAAAACAATTTAAGAGAAACATTGTAAGTTAATAATTATAATGTTTACATTTCCTCAGTTATTCAAACAGCAGCTACACAAAATGAGCAAAGAACATTTACATTACCAAAGAACATCATCACTGACTTCAGTCTAGGGCAAGTATTATGCACTTTAAAAAACACACCCGCTATAATCAGTGAAGCTGTCTACACTGTATGAATACATCTCTTATACTTACATGGCACGTAGATCTGCACTTTGTTGTTTATGCTGAGAAAATCCACGAGAGAGCAGAATTCAGTCAGCACGCCTGCACTGATTCAGCGATTACGTTCTGATTGGCCATTACGTTCATAAACTCAAAGGGATCGTGTGTGATTGGTTATAACGTGTGACACGGTAAAAACACTGAAAAAGAAATATGATGGAACAAATAAACCCTAATATTAATTAAATAGTATTACTAAGCCTGATAATAATAATAATGTATATATATATATATATATATATATGTATCTATCGTCAAAGGCATTAGCCACAGGCGATATCACCTTTATTTATATAGCGCTTTTAACAATGCAGATGGTCAAAGCAGCTTTACAGTATTAAATAGGAAAAATAGTGTAAAATAATGCAGCCAGACAACAGTAAACACTCAGTAAAGTCAGTTCATTATTGATTCAGTGATGTCATCGTTCAGCTCAGCTCAGTTCAAATAGTGTCTGTGCTTTCAAGTTGACAATATCGCTGGAAATTAAGTGATATATTTGACTATCGTTGATAAATGATACTATCGTCTAATATTGAAACTATAGTCTCTTTTTCAAATGGTCCCTGGCCAAGAAAAGCAACACTTAAATATAGAAATAGAAAAAGAGAAACCTCATCTACAACAAACAAAACATACCACATTATACAATAACATAACAGCACCACAAAAACCATACCACAACACCTAACAAGAACAAAAATTAAATACAATAAAAAAACAAAAACTGTACTTGTCCCACACAACCCCCTTTTGATTCCTGTCAAAAATTAAATACGGCGCTACCATGACTAAGCTCTGTGGCTGCAGAGAGAACAGACTTTCCCTGAAAGGGACAAAAACTGAGGGAAATAACAGTCATTTCTAGCCCTGATGTGGTAAAGCCATGTTTTTCAGTAAGTATTAAAGAACTGCTAAAAGAAGCTGTGGCTAATTTTGTGTTCACATGAGGTCAATATGCCAAATATCCCATAAACTTACACTTTTCTAATTCTATATCACACCCTGGTGTACAAATGTACAGTTAAATTAGAGTAGCAACCACAAAACAAAGACACAATCAAACAAAAACCCAAGAAGATTCAATTCTACCCAGTACCTTACCATATATTGCTGCTCAAATGCTCTGGGAAAACAGAGATGAAATGGAAAACTAATAGCAATGCGTGAAAGGAAAGCCATCCCAAATGAAAACCATCCAAAAGAGGAAGAAAAGGGTGCAACTGCCTTATATGCATCCTTGAGCTTATTTCAACACATAAAGAACAGGCACTCATATTATTAATACTATTTTATTTTGAGGCTTTATAATAAATCAAATTCCATCTGTCAAGTGTAAGATATAACCATTGTTCTTCTTTGCCAAACATGACTTCATCCACAGCAGTGGTCGCCCACCCATCGATCGTGATCGACTGGTAGATCTTTATCACTGTCCCAGTAGATCCCAAAATTAGAAGTAAAATAAGTACAAAAATGCATTACATTTCTCCACTCTTTGTACTGAATTTTTGTACTTATTTTTCTGTTATTTTCAGGATCTGCTGGGACAGTAAAGAAAATGCATCACGCACAGAACGTTAACAGAGGTCAGAGACGCGGAAGATGAGCGCAGAGGAGAAAATACTGTAGCAGACAGAAAACAAGCTCACTGTTTGGTCAAAATACATGAAGAAAATATAAATATTTAATTGGGGGTGTGGGGTTATATTAATGTATCACTGAAAGGAACTGTCTTGAGAAACGTTTCGATAGCAATGGCATTTTCTTCTACTCTTATCTTGTATAAAGGGCAGCTCTGCTTTGTTTACAGCAGTAACCAAGGAAATGCTATATCGCCGCTGGTTCATAAGCGCCACCTGCTGTCAGAGAGTGAATTTGCGTCTCATTCAGAACTGCTGTTTTTGTTTAATGCAAATGTTTTATGTGGCAAAAATGGCTGAAGTCAGGCCATTCTGTTTTTGCTTTAAATCCTGAAATTATACAAATCTAATTCAAATCAAAAACAACTGCTCATGCAACGTGTGCAGCATCTTTGTTTGGATCGTGATTAAGATGCAGTGGTTGACTCTAATTTCAAATGCCTACAGATATTTTTAAGGCCAGTTTACTTGTTATAAAGCAAATAGCTAATAAATTTGCTTGAAAAAAAAAAATCAGCAACCAGTATCAGAATAAACCAATTTCCTGATTAAAAAAAAAAAAACTGATTCTGAATTGGCCATGATTGGTGCATCACTAATTAAAATACTAAATAAAAGGGCCTCAAATTGAGAAGTACAATCTGGGATGTCTTTTCCTATCAATTCTTCAATAGGCAGATCTTGTCTTTCATAAAGGCCGAGGTCATGGATCTTGGGATTAAAAAGGTTGGTGACCACTGACCCACAGCAATCGCTTCAATCCATCTCTACTCCCAAACCACATGAAAGCTCACTGCCCCCTATTGGCAGTAAGAGCTCAATGTACAGTTTCAGGATGAGCCGAACAGGTCTTTTTTTTTCCCTGATTGACTGATGAAAGTTACTCTGATGATTCTGGAGCAGTTTGTTCTTTAGAGTGTTTTTTCTGGTGGGTCTGAAAACTACCTAAATAAGCGAATCTCTCGCCACAGATGGAGCAGGAGTAAGGTTTCTCTCCTGTATGAACTCGCTGATGGACCTTCAGGACGTCTGATCGAGCAAACGTCTTATCACATTGTGAACATTTGAAAGGTCTTTCTCCTGTATGAGTCCTCTGATGCATTACAAAGTTAGTGTATTGTTTGAAACTCTTCTCACAGATGCTGCAGTGATACGGTTCTTCTCCAGTGTGGACTCTCTGATGGACTCTGAACGAATATGGACTAGTAAAACTCTTTCCGCAGTGGGAACACAGATACGGTTTCTCTCCGGTGTGAATCCTCTCATGACAAATCAAATAAGATTTGTGACGGAATCGTTTGTTGCAGTGCTTGCACTGATACAGTTTCTCATCAGAGTGGATTTTTTGGTGTGACTGTAGACCAAATAACTGCCTAAAGGTTTTTCCACATTCACTGCACTGGTACGGCCTCTCATTTGTGTGCAAACGCACATGTTTCTTCAGATGAGATCCGTGGTTGAAAGTCTTCTCGCAGTGAGGGCACTTGTATGGCCTTTCGCCCGTGTGGATTCGCTTATGAGCATCAAGATTCACTTTGGTGCTGAAATACTTGTCGCATTCACTGCAATGGAAAGACTTTTCATCATGTGTCTTTATATGAGCTCTCATACTATGAACAGTAGTAAAAAAAACCTTGCCGCACTGTTCGCAGTGAGATTCCTTCTTCACGCTGTGCTCTTTTGAATGAAGTCTTCTCTCTTCTGCGGTAGGAAAGCTGATGTCGCATATCTTACAGGTGAAATCTTTCTGTTCTGTGTGTGTTCTCTCGTGTCTTGCTAAATGACCCTGTGAACTCAATGTTTTTCCACAGGTGATGCAGGAGAAACTCTTGGCCTTCAGCTGCTCTTTTAATGTTGATGCCGTTTCTTCATCAGAAGATGAACAACCACTGACATCTGAAAGGAACAAAATGGTAATAAAATTCAGAACTTAGAAATGTATTTGAATGGAGTTTGAAAATTTGAAAATTCTTGGCCGAAGCCGAACACGGTTTTTCGTATTTTTTCCCACATGTATTTTGCCAAAAAAAATTTCACCACTGCAGAAATTAAATAGCCAAAATGTGCTTTTTACTGTTTTGTCTTGCTTTTCAAAGAAAAAAAAAATCAATTACAAAACAACAATTTAAAAATATTTACATTTAGTCATTTAGGAGACACTTTTATCCAAAGCGACTTACAAATGAGGACAATGGAAGCAATCAAAATCAACAAAAGAGCAATGATATACAAGTGCTGTAACAAGCCTCGGTTAGCTTAACACAGTACACATAGCAAGGTTTTTTAAATTATATAATAAAAAGAAAACAAATGGAATAGAAAAAGAATAGAGCAAGCTAGTGTTAGAGGCCTTCTTTGCTTTTGTTAATTGTATAATAAATAAAAAGAAAAAAGAATATAAAAAGATTAAAAAGATTAGAAAAGCTAGTGTTAGTTTTTATTTTTTAAAAGAAAACAAGCAGTAAATGAATAGAGTGCTAGTCTTAAAGTTTTTTTTTTTTTTTTTTAAAGATTATAATTAGAATAGAGAGTGCTAGAGTTAGAGGGTCAAATAAAGATGGAAGAGATGTGTTGTTAGCCGATTCTTGAAGATGGCTAAGGACTGAGCTGCTCGGATTGAGTTGGGCAGGTCATTCCACCAGGAGGGAGCATTTAATTTAAAAGTCTGTGAAAGTGATTTTGTGCCTCTTTGGGATGGTACAATAAAGCAACGTTCACTTGCAGAACGCAAGCCTCTAGAGGGCACATAAGTCTGAAGTAATGAATTTAGATACAGGGGAGCAGAGCCAGAGGTGGTTTTGTAGGCAAACATCAATGCCTTGAATTTTATGCGAGCAGCTATTGGTAGCCAGTGCAAATTGATAAAAAGAGGTGTGACGACGTGCATTCTTTTTGGCTCATTAAAAATTTATCTTGCTGCTGCATTCTAGATTAATCGTAAAGGTCTGAAAGAACTGGCTGGAAGACCTGCCAAGAGAGCATTGCTATAGTCCAATCTGGACAGAACAAGAGCCTGAACAAGGAGTTGAGAAGCATGTTCCGAAAGAAAGAGCCTGATCTTCTTGATGTTGAATAAAGCAAATCTGCAGGATCTGACAGTTTTAGCAATGTGGTCTAGAAAGTTAGCTGATTTTGAAGGAGTTATGGTTGATGTGCCTAACTGGACGGTGAAATTGTGATGAAACGATGGGTTTGCTGAAATCACAAGCAGTTCTGTCTTGGCAAGGTTGAGTTGAAGGTGATGGTCCTTCATCCAGCAAGAAATGTCTGTTAGACATGCTGAGATACGATCAGCTATCGTTGGATCATCGAGATGGAATGAGAGGTAGAGTTGAGTGTCATCAGCATAGCAGTGGTATGAAAATCCATGTTTCTGAATGACAGAACCTAATGATGCCATGTAGACAGAGAAGAGAAGTGGTCCAAGAACTGAGCCCTGAGGCACCCCAGTAGCTAGATGTTGCGACTTGGATACCTCACCTCTCCAAGATACCTTGAAAGACCTATCTGATAGGTAAGAATCAAACCACTGGAGTGCGGTTCCTGAGATGCCCTTTCCCAATAGGGTTGACAGGAGGATCTGGTGGTTAATCATGTCAAAAGCAGCAGACAGATCCAGCAAGATAAGTGAAGATTTGGAATCTGCTCTTGCCAGTCTTAGGGCTGCAACAACTGAGAGCAAGGCAGTCTCGGTTGAATGTCCACTTCTGAAACCAGACTGGTTGCTGTCGAGGAGTTTGTTCTGTTTGAGAATAGCAGAGACTTGGTTGAACAAAGCTCGTTCAAGTGTTTTTGCAATGAAAGGAAGAAGAGAAACCGGTCTGTACTTCTCTAAAAGAGATGGGTTAAGGGTGGGTTTCTTAAGTAGTGGGGTTATTAAACACTTATTTAACTCTGAATATTTTTTTACATTCTAGCAGACATTATACCAACAAAGCACAATTTAACTTCAAATTTATAAGTTAGTAAAATAATTTTTGAGACCCCCTTCTTGAATCAGGCATGTATTTTTTACTGTACAAATAAATGCAGCCTTGCCGAGCAGAAGAGACTTTTTAAAAACATTAAAAAATATTCCAGATTTCAATTTGAACACTATGTGTGAATGTTATAATAAATTTATTAATAAAGCTGTTGCAATTTTTATTGACATTATTATTGTCTTTATTTTATTTTATTTTACAGAACAGTAAAATTACATTTATGAATGTTGATGGAGCTTTTATTTTGGCGGAAACCCACAGGAAGACCTGTGCTTCTTTTTGTTGACAACAGCAGATTCAATGATTCTCATTACGAATTTTGTCGCACATTTCACATTGTCACATGCCTTGTAAAGATTCTTAAAAATGTTACTGAGCAACTGGCGAGTAACACTGTTTCAGCACAGACTTTCCTCGTGCTTTGAACCCTGGCTAACAGGCAGATATTGAATACATGCGATTTGTGCGTGTATTAGAAAATGATAGAATATTATGTTATTTACTAATTGTTTAAGGCCATTTCGTGATTTCAATCATTATACAGTAACCAGCAACAACCACCCCTTCCTCTTCTCATCAGAGACATATGATTCAGTGCTAAACAGTCTCTCGCTGTCGGTGCTTGTAATGATTTTTGAGTCTTTCTCGGACAGTTTTAAATGCTTCCACACTGCCGACGTGTTTGCTGCATTATGAAGAGTGCGCCTCTCACTTTTACGCAGGTTGTTATTTGATTGTGTCATGTCATTGTTCGGAAAATTTATTCGGTCTTTTTGCTTATTAATTTCGGTTGCCAAACTTTTGGTGCATCCCTAGTTTTTTGAAATCACAAATCATAAAACTTGTAAGCTAATTAAACTCATGTTTAAAATGCATTTGGAGATGCAACATTTGCCACCCATTTCACCATGTAGCGGCTACTCTATCGTTACCAAACGTCGGTGAGTGGCTAAAACAGGAAAATCAATGCATTTGCGACGCAACAACAATAAAATATCGGTGAGGCAAAAATTCTCTTAGTTGTTCTTCATTGCACAGACTGATATTTCCTGATGATATAAAGTTTTGTCGTATTAAACTGAATTGGTCAACAAAGAATACATCATTCCTGCACACCCTCTCTCCATAGCATCTCTAATTAAACGGAGTGGAAATGGCTATTAAGCCTATAAGTACTTCTCTGCAGCCATCTACTAATGATAATTTAATGTCTTTTTTATCTTTAAATAAGTGTTTGCTTCCTACATAATGAAACTTTTAGTTTTATAAATGGGGTAAACCTATGAAGGATGAACAAATAATGTCATCACATTAAAAATACCTTTAAAATTTGGTAATACTTAAAGCTTTGAAGTGCTGGGAAAAGTTGTGAGAAGCATTTAAAAACACTTGAAAACATTAGACTCTCCCTTACAGACACACACAGTTTACACACATGATAAGAGCAGTTAAGAGGTTAATCAGTTTGTATATAAAGAAATTATTAATTCATCAACTCATCCATCACGCCAAGAGGTCTTGTACCGGCAAATGACTACTTCTTAATGGTGATTCCAGATGGTTTTAGAGGACAATTACTCGAAAGAATTTACCTAAAGAATAGTACAACGGCAAATGCGACAAGTATAGAAGCCTCGTCCGTTTGGTAAGGTGCATGCGCAGTCAGCGGAGGCTCGCGGAGCGGAGCTAGGCGAAAGTATAAATCCCGCTTTAGGCGCGATGTTAACGGCCCCAAAGTCTGTCTACACTGGACGCAACAAAGCGACTAATGCAAATCATAGTATGTCATAAACAGAACGAGGCAGCAGTTTACTGTGGGGATTTGTCATGTCACGCCGTGCCGCATCCAGTGTAGACCGCATGACTGATTATAATGGGTTCTATAGTGTTGTCACGTCACACCGCTTGCATTCGGTGTAAACACGGCGAGAGCCACGCAAATGCACGAATTGCAGAACACCGAATTCTGTTCACTTCCGCATCTATTTGTGCCTGAAATGACACATACGCGCAAAACTATGTCACAATGCATGTCTCTGCAAGTATTCTGGTAGCACTTTATTTTACAGTCCTGTTCCTCATGTACATACTATGCATTTATTATAGTAATTACAATAACTAGGTAATAACTAGGTGCTAACTCTGAACCTATCCCTACTCCTAACTCTACCCCATGTAGTTACCAGGTATTACCAGGATGTTCTTAGGTAGGTACACTGTAAATACACTGTGAATACATGTACTGTAAAATAAATTCTTGTAAACACAGTTGCTTATGGCTTAGGTAAAGGAAAGCAATTGAGAAAGAAAATGGATGTGTGCAACAGTTTATTGGTTCACAGCAATTTAATGTTCCTGCTTTCTGTGTCAAATGTTAATCAAACAACAAAACATTTTGTTTTTTTGTTTGTACATGTTTGTTTTTTGTTTGTACAAATTAACTCACTTTTGTAGCTTTAACATACACAGAGCCATTGTTCACTGAGAAGCTGTGCAAAACCACGCTAATAATGAACATGGATTTGCGCAGCTTGTCAGTGAACAATGGCTCTGTGTAGTAAATGCTGCTCAATGTGAAATCACGCACGTGATGGAATTTACCACTGATTACAGAACCGGCTTTACTGACAAGATGCGCGTTAAATATCGCACAATATTTATCGTGCAGCCCTAATCACAATATATATCGCAGAACAACAAAATATCGCAATGTGAGGTTTTTCCAGTATCTTGCAGCCCTACACTCATGTGTTGTGGAAAATAACAAAAGGTCATAAAAGGAAGAAACAAACCTGGAGGAATGAAATCTTCATCATCATCATCATTCCCATTATTCTCATAATCATCCTGCTCTTCCTCATCACTCTGTTGTTGTTCCTCTGCTCTGCTCTCTATCAGGTTCCTGCAGTCCACCAGTTTGACGGAGCACATCTTCAGCGGCGTCTGCAGCATCTGCTGTTCTCCAGCGTTACAGTCAGAGGTTTGATCAGTGGATTCATGATCCTGAGCGTCAGTATAACAGAGTAAAGTGAGGCTGAGATCTGAGTCCTGTGTGTCTCTGGATCTCTGATCTCTGACGCTCCAGACTGAATCCTGAGCTTCTGTCCCATCAGCCACACGCACTGAAACCTTCTCCACATCCTGACAAACACATCACAAATAAACACAAATAAACAACAACCTGTTGATATTAGCCTCATTAAGGATGAAATGCAGTTTGATCTGTTCAAACCTCTCTGTTCAGTTTGTCTCCTCTTTCTCTCAGCTTTGCCTCCAGTGACGCCACCTCTTTCTTCAGCTGACAGATTTCTGTGATGAAATCCTCAATATCCAGCATGGACAGATCAGTTCCTACTGATTTACAGCAGACCACATCCACCTGCGCTTTCATGGTCAACATCTGAACACAAACACATCAGGATAACTACAATATTTATAATGAACTGATTAAACTAAAAATAAGAGCAGAACTACACAGAACTGAATAAAGAAATTAACTTCTGGAGAATATTCAGAAACATAAATGTCAGATATAAGTATATTTGTTTACATTTATTGTTGACTAGGAATATCAGCTATATAATCCCTTACAAAAATTAACCATGGTTTTATTATAGTAAAAGTGTGTAACTATGTATGCATATAGATTACCATTTGTATACACAGTTTTATGAGAAATATTATTGTTAAACTATGGTTACGGTAGCAAAAGCATGGTTAATATGTGGTTACCATACTTTAACTATTGTAACCAGGTTTTTTTTTTTTTTTGTAGTTAAGGGATATTTTATAATATCTAACACAATTAAATTTAGCTGCATTTAATAGACTTTACTTAAATATGACTGTGAGATGTAATCAGTTTTAGGCGTTCTTCAAAATTGTCCAGCATACTACAAATATCGTAGTTCTATGGTTAGAGTAAGCAAACAATGGTAAATTTGTGCTTAGCCTTCTGCGGTTTTATTACAAATACCTAATTAAACTATGGTTACTGTAGTAAAACCTATAGGTTAATTTTCCTAAACCAGATCTGGCGAACGAACGCTTCATTTAAGCTCATTAACACACAAAAGACAGCAAATCAACAATCACACAAATAG
The DNA here is from genome assembly GCA_021397915.2 of Tor tambroides. Lineage (NCBI taxonomy): Eukaryota > Metazoa > Chordata > Actinopteri > Cypriniformes > Cyprinidae > Tor > Tor tambroides. Next base: position 23,665 of record JAFVLL020044102.1, on the reverse strand, counting down.
TTAAAACACGTACCGAGACTAAGCGCTGCAGTCTTCTTTCTTTCTGCAGTGGTTTTACCAGTGAACTACGATCGTCACAGCGCCTCCTACAGTACAGCGAGAGAACAAGCGGTCATCTGTCTAGACTCTAGACAGCAGGTAACCACTACACCTGCAGGTTAGTAGATATTCTCATTAAAAAAAATAAAAAAATAATTTAATTTCTGTGTACTACCGTCTGCTTGCACAGCCCAAAAGACACGATTAAGTTTTTGAAACTTAATCGATGTTTAATAGTTTTTCTATGGTAAAATAAAATAAATAAAATAAAATAAGTCATTCAAATGAGGATGATGGCTAGGACTATATTAAACAGCGAAATGCAATCAAATGTGGCATGGGACAGTAAAATGTGCTATCTGGGTAGTATACAATAAGCATGCAATTTTTGATGCAGCCACAGTATCTGAAAAACAGTAGGCAAAAAGTACCCGGATGAACAACCGCTTCCACCAAGATTCTGAAGTGTGCATTCGATAGACACTTTACTGTCACATGAGATCACCGGAGCGGATTTATGAATGGATTTGAAGTGATAACAGACTGTGTTGTTAGGTCACATGACAGTGTAAGAACATGGCAGATGTAGTACATCCAAATTTCATTGACACTATCCTTATTCATACTATAATAGAGCATACTTTTTGAACAGTCGCTAAGCTAATTCAAATTCAGTTGCACTCTCAGTGTGCGATTTCAGATGCAGTTAGCCTTAGAGGCCTTAAATATTAGCTCGGAGACTTTGCAAATATGGCCAAGTGAACAAACTTCACTTTAGTCATTTACTTGAAATGGACTTTGACTCTCTAACGCAAATTAAAGGAAATAACAGTCATTTCTAGCCATGATGTGGCAGTAGCCGAGACAAAAAGAAGCTGAGACAGCTTTGTGAGGTCAAAATTCCAAATATCCCATAAACATGCACTTTAATTCTATTTGACATTACAGTGAAGTTCAAGTACTGTAGCTGTCACAAAACCCCCAAACTTTTCCACCCAGACGATTTGTTTCTACTAAGTAAATATCTTGCCTTACACGGCGGCATAAATGCTATGTAAGAACAGTGATGAAACAGATAATTCATAAACCATGGTTCTTTTTTGATTAAAAGAAACCCGTCCAGCAATGAAAAAGCAGAGTGCAATTGCCAGTGACTCTCCTTCATGCATTTCACCACATAAAACATGATTAACAGAAATGTTATTGTAGTATTTTATTTTGAGGATTTTTAATAGTTCTGTCTGATTTAACATAAAATCACTGCTCTACTCTATCAAACACTTGACTTTATATACAGTGTTCGGTTCAATCCACCTCATTAAAAAAAGTTCACTGCCCCCTACTGGCAGTAAGAACTCAATGAACATTTTCAGTTTTTCCCAGACTGACTGATGAAAGTCACTCTGATGATTCTGGGGCAGTTTGTTCTTTAGTGTGTTTGTTCTGGTGGGTCTGAAAACTACCTAAATAAGCGAATCTCTCGCCGCAGATGGAGCAGGAGTAAGGTTTCTCTCCTGTATGAACTCGCTGATGGACCTTCAGGACGCCTGATCGAGCAAACGTCTTATCACAGTGAGAACATTTGAACGGTCTTTCTCCAGTATGAATCAATGTGTGCCTCTGTAAAGTAAGACACCTACTGAAACTCTTCCCACAGATGCTGCAGTGATACGGTTTTTCTCCAGTGTGGACTCGCTTATGAAATACAAAAGAACGTGGATCAGAAAAGCTCTTCCCACAGTAGGAGCACAGATATGGTTTCTCTCCGGTGTGAGTCCTCTCATGACGAATCATATGAGATCTTTGACAGAATCGTTTGTCGCAGTGCTTGCACTGATACGGTTTCTCACCTGAGTGTATACTTCGGTGTAACTTCAGAGAGCTTGAGTTTATAAAGGTTTTCCCGCATTCGCTGCACTGATACGGCCTCTCATTGGTGTGCAAACGCACATGTTTCCTCAGAGTATGTCCATGACTGAAGCACTTCTCGCAGTGAGGGCACTTGTAAGGTCTTTCCCCTGTGTGGATTCGGTTATGAACAACAAGAGACTGTTTGGAGCTGAAATGCTTGTCGCATTCGCTGCAGTGAAAAGGCTTTTCGCCGGTGTGCGTCTTCATGTGAATTTTCAAATTACCAGAAGAGAAGGAAACCTTCCCGCACTGTTCGCAGCGAAACTCCCTCACGCTGTGCTCTTTTGAATGAAGTCTTCTCTCTTCTGCGGTAGGAAAGCTGATGTTGCATATCTTACAGCTGAAATCTTTCTGTTCTGTGTGTGTTCTCTCGTGTCTCTTTAGGCTTCTCTTTGAGCTCAGTGTTTTTCCACAGGTGGCACAAGAAAAACTCTTGACCGTCAGCTGTTCTTTTGATGTTAAGGCTGTTTCTCCGTCAGAAGATGAACAGCCTTTGTCATCTGAAATAAAAAAATTAAAAAAATGTCCCAAATTCTGGGTTTTTTAATTTATTTGAGATTTGTTTGTGACATTCAGGAAACATACAGAAATTCTGTAATATCCAACTCTACGGGTGAACAATTAATTTAAAAAAAATAATAATATATATCAAAATATAGTTTAGTGCAGTTATCCAATTGCCTAAAACCTACAAGTTAATTATATAAACCCATGCATAGACATATTGATAAAGTGAGTTTGGAAATGCAACATTCGCCACCCATTTCACCATATTTACGATGAAATTTTACAGAATAATAATATTATTGCAATCACAATGTATTTCTTTCGTGATTTTATAATTTATTATAATTAATTGAAATTTGATTTTTGGCCAAACAATGAAGTCTTACTAACAGGCACAGCAAATCTGGCTCACTTAAACACATTCTAGACCAAAATCTCAACAGAGAGAGAGAAAAAAAATACTATCACTTTCCATTATGTTCCCAAGCAGAGGTGTAAAGTCCAGGGGTCAAAGCGTAACAGTCCTGCCATATGTTTATTCCACCCATGAACTCAGCAGCTGATTTCACCAGAGGAGGAACCAAGACATTCCTTTCAAGTCACAAGAAAGTCTCAAGTCAAATCCCAAGTCCTCAAAGAGTTAAAATTAATGAGATAATTAAGTGACTAATTAAATGATGATTGAGCATTAGAGATGAACACCTGATGTTACTGAGAATTACAGAGGATCCGATGTTGGGTGCTTCTGTGTCCCAGCACTGGGATTGCACGAGTTAATGCACTCTCAGGGCTGGGTTGCGACAGGAAGGGCATCCGGTGTAAAACATGTGCCAAATCGGCTGTGCGGATCACTCCGCTGTGGCGACCCCTGATAAAGGGAGCAAACCGAAGGAGAGAGAAAGAGAGAGAGAGAGATGTTGGGTGCTTCTCAAACAGAAGGCTGCATATCTCGGCTGTCACGTCATCAAACGTCGCTGAAGGCCATCTCAATCAGAAGGATCCTTGGAAGACAGTCTTCGTTTCGCGTCCCTCATTCAGCTGAATTTGAAGGATGCATGGGATGTATCCTTTGCGACCTTCAGTCACCCACAATCCTTTGTACCCATTCCATTTCATGAAAATAAACTGACGAAAAACGAGTCATTAATGAGCTTGTCTGAATTTATGATGAAATGTAAGACAAAAATAGTATTTTCGGACATGAAAGCATAAATGTTATTTTTTGTTTTGCTGTAAATTACTCAATAAACGCTAAACTGCCAATAACTTAAGCCATGGGGAGACTGTAGACAGCTGTGATTCATTGTATTGCATTAATAGCGTCTCTTGTCAGTGTCAGGCGCTTGCTTAGCAATTTGTTGCGATTAACAGGAAAGTGTGTGCAGCTGAATTGGAGTAGTGTTTTGTTAGATGGGTAAAAAGTTTTAAGCTATCATGGGCAGGAATGGTCGTGCAGACCTGAGATAGATTAATATTTCATCAAGTAATCACCTCTGGATAATTATAAAGATAGAAGTATCGCTTTTTATTTTTCCTTCCTCTTAATGTTATTGCTTTCAGTTAAGTGAATAGCGTATAAAAGTTGTTGTTGTTTTTAAAACGTGTTTGGCTCAAAGATGTCTGTATTATTGTTATTATTTAATGACTAGACTAATAGTACCATTTATACTACATGGAAAATGAACATTATACATTGGGATTATTTTGAGGTAGAAGGTATATGTATATGTGTGTGGCTGTATATACATCGTAAGCGTTGTTTTTTGGTGTTTGGTTGCAATATGTTAGTAAGCTTATTGTTACCATACCTTTGTTGTTTTAATGTTTCTAAATTATTTTTAGTTTACTTTTTTTGTTTTCATTTAAATGTTTAAAGTGAAAATGTTGTATGCATTTGTCACTATATTTAATTCTTGTTTTCTTAAATGTGTGTATATAGTGTCATAGAGTTTTGACTTTTAGTTTGTTACTTTTTCTTATTTGTGTCGCTTTTGGATAAAAGGCCACAAATGACTAAAAGTAAAAGTAAAGTAAAGTAATAGAAAGCCAAATAATACTAAGCCAAATAATATCCAGCAACTCTATATTATTATAGGGCGGGTCGTATTCCACAGGCCACAATCAACAACCTGATCGTTCCCATGAGAAGGAGATGCTGCACTGCGTGAGGCAAATGGTGGTCATGCTAGATACTGACTGGTTTTCGACCCCCTAGACCCCCAATACAGTAAAACTGCACATTTTAGAGGCCTTTTTATTAAATATTTGGGAGGTACTGGGGAAAGGGAACAAATAGCCTCATCGCACTTGAAAAAGCGCAAATGTAGGGAGGACAATGTAAAACAGTAGCTGACGACACAGATTTAGATGATTTAGAAGAAGATTGAGAGAAATAGGTCTTTTGTGCACATAGAAAAAGTCTTAGATCTTTGAGTTCAGCTCATGAAAAATGGGGGCAAAAACAAAAGTGTTGCCTTTATATTTTTGTTCAGTGTATAAAGATTTGTAATACAAAGTATTTTTCCAAAACTAAGTTTTATCAGTATTTTCATGCCATGATGGTGAGGGCAGGAACATATGTGATGTAGCCACGTGCACTTACTAGAGCGTCTCATTCTAGCGTTTATATGCCGAGGAGGACTCTAGCCTACAAGACTCTGAAGGACTGAAATAGGAAGGACGCAGCCTTCCTTTTGAGAAGCACCCATTAATGTTTTATTGGTTAAAATGATGCCACCATCATGGAGATCAGTGTTTGTTTTAGTTGGGCTCTTGACCCTTTTAGTAATTCAAAGCAATTTGCTTCTAAGCAATTGCAATAGTGTTTCACAGCAAACATTTGCGCATTGCTGAATTAAAAGCTTGAGGTAGCAGATTAGCTTACGCTTTTTGCTTTTAAATCATTTGAATGAACATCATGAAGTGGCCTCTCTTTGGTTTATTGATTGACATTCAGGTATAACAGAACTGTGAAAAAGTCCTATTAAACAAATGCCACCTTAATGCTTAAATATTGGGGGAAAAGGAACTGTATCGGCTCAGGCTTTTAGACATGAACACTTATCATACGATCCTCAACAGTGGTGACAATAATTATTCATACTGCAGTGCATGATGGGAGTTTTTACTATGGTGTTTCCCAGCATGCATTGCAGCATGAAGCATTTTGTTGATTGTCATCATTGTTGAGATTCATATGCTGGTTCGTGATGTCTGTGTGTCAAAATAGCACTGGAGTTCACATTTTTATATGTGTTATATAGATTTAAAATTAATTTACTATAACTATTATTAGAGCAACCCTTTGTTTGCATGCTGTAGTTTCACAGGGTTGATTATACAAAACCTAAACATATAAATGAAAAAAAAAGAAGTTATTTTGGATGTAATCAGGCCAGCTCATGATGATTATCTCATCATATGAAACAAAGGCTGCTCACTGTATGTTTATTTTCTTTATTGTACACCATGCATGTGACTTAACAGAAGTCGGGGCCGGAACAATTCAGCAAATACTGATCTCCAAGGATGTAGAATTGACTAATCAACAAAATACTTCAACATCTGATCCCTTCACTAACAGAGCTGTTGCTGGTAGCTTATCAAGTCATGAGCTAATGCTTATTATACTGTTGAACTAATTTTCGAGATTGATTGAGACTGGAGTTCTCAGCCTGTACTGGAAATTTTTTCGGGGCCTGATCAGACCATCAGAGAGCAACAGCTAATACGAACCTGATCCTGCAGAGTCTCTACTGACATTCAAGTGTCATGGAAAATAACAAAAGGTCATAAAAGGAAGAAACAAACCTGGAGGAATGAAATCTTCATCATCATCATCATTCCCATTATTCTCATAATCCTCCTGCCTTCCCCTCATCACTCTGTTGTTGTCTTCTCTGCAGTGGTTTCATCAGGTTCCTGCAGTCCATCACTAGTTTGACGGAGCACATCTTCAGCGCGTCTGCAGCATCTGCTGTTCTTGTGCCGTTACAGTCAGAGGATTGATCAGTGGATTTATGATCCTGAGCATCAGTAAAACAGAGTAAAGTTAGGCTGATATATGAGTCCAGTGTCTCTGACTTACATCTCTGACGCTCCAGACTGAATCCTGAGCTTCTGTCCCATCAGCCACACGCACTGAAACCTTCTCCACATCCTGACAAACATATCACAAATAAACAACAACCTGTTGATATTAGCCTCATTAAGGATGAAATGCAGTGTGATCTGTTCAAACCTCTCTGTTCAGTTTGTCTCCTCTTTCTCTCAGCTTTGCCTCCAGTGACGCCACCTCTTTCTTCAGCTGACAGATTTCTGTGATGAAATCCTCAATATCCAGCATGGACAGATCAGTTCCTACTGATTTACAGCAGATCTCATCCACCTGCGCTTTCATGGTCAACATCTAAACACAAACGCATCATGATAAAAGACACATTTATGATGGACTGATCAAACACAAAATCAAAGTTGTAAACTATACGCATGACATTTGTAGCCATTTCTAAATGTCCAGGACTGCAAAATTAAACAGTGCTAATCTAGTACTTATGGCTTTATTACAAATATCATTTTTAAACAAGGCCACTATAGTATAACAATGGCAAATTTCTGGTTACTGCAGTTTTATTACAAATACCTCAGTTAAATTATGGTTATACTGTAGTAAAACCATGATTAATTTTCATAAGCGATGAGAAAAGGCGAGGAAAAGCTTTATTTGAAGTCACTGAAACACTAAAGACAGAAAAACAACATGCATACAGCCAAAACGCATAAAATCAAATTAAACAAATTAAAAACACACCGGAATGCGCCAACCTTCTTTCTTCGGTGGTTTTACCGGTGGACTAATCGTCACAGCGCCTCCTACAGTACAAACGGAGTGAGAACATTAGCGCTCTCAAGATCTGGGAAGTTACTCATTTCTTCATCTTCCTGCCATTCAAAAATATCGAGTGGCGAATTCTCAATAGTCAGGTTCTATCAAACTAGGAGCAAGAGCGTATGTATTTAGGCATTAACAAATTAAATTATGTATAATCTTATTTCTTAATCAGCTATCTGTGGAGCTGCTTCTCGCTCCAGCACAGACGGAGGCGCTGTGAGGGTCTTCAGCGCGAGTAAACAAGCCATAGAACGAACGAAAGAAGAGCTTACAGTTTGAACCCTCAACCGGTACGTGTTTTTAATGTGTTTTACACCATTTACCAGATTTATATTTACTTTTATGCTCGATTTATATTATTGATCTCTTAATGGGATTGTTGATTTATTCTTATGGTTATGTAAATCAAGCTGTCCCTCTCGTATCTCGCTATTTTGTGCCTAACGCTAAACGAGTTTATTAATGCAGTCACAGAATGTTAATGCGTTGAATGAAGGAGATTATCACACAGTGTCTTTATATATATATATATATATATATATATATATATATATGTAAATATGTCTCACGCTAATGCTGGCTCAAAAATGATAAGACATAAACCGGGGAAGCTGATTGGGTTGCAGCTGTGGTTGCTTTCTGGACAGTACACAGCCATGACTGCTCCTGTTTCTGTTCATAAACAATCATTTTGAGTTGAAATCAGTGTCAGTTCATTATGAATGCGTCTTTAAATAATCATGATGTGTTTGTGTTCAGATGTTGACCATGAAAGCGCAGGTGGATGAGATCTGCTGTAAATCAGTAGGAACTGATCTGTCCATGCTGGATATTGAGGATTTCATCACAGAAATCCGTCAGCTGAAGAAAGAGGTGGCGTCACTGGAGGCAAAGCTGAGAGAAAGAGGAGACAAACTGAACAGAGAGGTTTGAACAGATCATCAGTTCATGTCTCACTTCAATCACTGTGTTCAGGGAAAATGTAACTTTTAATTTCTAATCAAGTTCCCCAAGTCAACTCGTGAGCACAGTGTCACATTCAGCTAATATATCTTGTGTTCTGCTCTCTCAGGATTCAGTCTGGACTGTCACAGATCAGCCCGCAGAGCAACTCTCTGATCAGAGATCCAGAAACACACAGGACTCAGAGCTCAGCCTTAGTTTGCTCTGTTATACTGACGCTCAGGAGAGCGTGTGTGACAGCCATGGATCCGTTGACCAAACCTCCACAGAGTCTCTGGGGTCTGACTGTAACGCTGGAGAACAGCAGACGCCGATGAAGATGTGCTCCGTCAAACTGGTGGACTGCAGGAATTCGAAGGAGACGAGAGAAGAAACCACTGCGGAGAAAGTACAAAGTGACAATGATGATGACAATCGTGCTAATGATGATGATGATGATGAATTTATTCCTTCGGGTGTGTTTCTTCCTTTAATATATTATCCTAACTGGTGTATCAACAAATGGTTTTACATGGTTTACAAGTCATTTAAAGTGCTTCAAGCTTAAGGTGGCAGGTCCACATGCTTTTATGGCTCCATGATATGGTGAGGTTTGAGAGCAGGTTTAGGGAGTGATCATGTTGGACCAATACACACAATTTATATTTGCTTTCAAACTTGGGGCATACAAGTCAAAGTTAATAGAAATATTACTTTGTTCCTCTCAGATGAAAATACCAGTTCCTCTGATGAAGAAACGGCCTCGACATCCAAAGAGCAGCCAGCGGCCAAGAGTTTTTCCTGCGTCACCTGTGGGAAAACATTCAGCAAACAGGGAAATTTAGCGAGGCATGAGAGAAAACACTCAGAACCGAAAGACTACAGCTGTAAGAGATGCGGCAGCAGCTTCCCTACCTTAAAAGAAAGAAGACTTCATTCAAAAGAGCACAGAGTGAAGAAGGAGTTTCGCTGCGAACAGTGCGGGAAGGTTTCCTCCTCTTCTGGTAATTTGAAAATTCACATGAAGACGCACACCGGCGAAAAGCCTTTTCACTGCAGCGAATGCGACAAGCATTTCAGCACCAAACAGTCTCTTGTTGTTCATAACCGAATCCACACAGGGGAAAAGCCGTACAAGTGCCATCACTGCGAGAAAAGATTCAGAGATGGGTCCCATTTCAAGGCACACATGCGTTCACACGCCAGCGAGAGGCCGTATCAGTGCAGCGAATGTGGGAAAACCTTTAAGCAGCCCATTTGTCTAATATCACACCAAAAAATACACTCTGAGAAACTGCACCGGTGTGCACACTGTGACAAACGATTCCGGCAGATTTCTCAGCTGAAACGGCACGAGAGAATGCACTCTGGAGAGAGACCGTACCTGTGCTTTCACTGCGGGAAGAGCTTTTCCGATCCAGCTCATTTCAAAGTCCATCAGAGAGTCCACACTGGAGAAAGGCCGTACCAGTGTAGTGTTTGCGCGAAGAGTTTCCGCCAACACACCAACCTACTGAAGCACCAGAGGATTCATACTGGAGAAAGACCGTTCAAGTGTTCTCACTGTGATAAGACGTTTGCTCGAACAGACGTCCTGAAGATCCATGAGCGAGTTCATACAGGAGAGAAACCTTACTCCTGCTCCATCTGCGGCGAGAGATTCGCTTATTTAGGGGGTTTTCAGACCCACCAGAACAAACACGCTAAAGAACAAACTGCTCCAGAATCATCAGAGTGACTTTAATCAGTCAATCTGGAAACAGGACTCTTTCAGCTTATCCTGAATATGTATATAGAGTTTTTAATGCCAGTAGGAGGCAGAGATACATTGAGCTTTCATGTGAATTGGGAGTAGAGATGGACTGAATGCAGAGGCGGACAGTAGTGAAGTATTTTTACTTTACTCAAGTAAATTGTAAAAGCATCTGTACTTTATCAGAGTGTTTTTCTTTGGAAAACGTTTACTTCACTACGTTTCAAAGCATAATGACATGCTTTTTTCTGCACTGTTTTTCATGAATAAAAGTTGTTGTTTTTTTCTACCTTTAATACTTAACATTACAAATGTAGTACTTTCTTGTACTTAAGTAAATCTTTGAATTACTTTTACTTGAGTAAAAGTACGAAAGTACTAGATTTGTAATTTAATTAAGTATTAAATGATAATATGAAACGTAGTGCAGTAAAAAGTACAATATTATGCTTTGGAATGTTGTGAAGTTTTCTAAAGAAAAACACTGATAAAGTACAGACACTTCAAAAGTACTTTTAAAGCAGAGTAAAAATACTTCACTACTGTCTGCCTCTGACTGAATGTTGAATGCTGTGATTGTTTGTGTTTGACAGAGCAGGACAATGATGCTGTAACTACACCATTCGGTGGGCAAAAAGCACCTATTCGAAAGAAGTTGTATTTTTTTCAGGCAACTTTTAAATCTTAAATAATTTTATAATATTATAGCAGATGTTTGCTGGGGGAACGTACACTAGCCGAGCAACTGCTATTGAGATGAATGGGGCTAATAATGGATAGCTTACTGCAAGTGTATTAGACCTCCTTGATATGCGCTAAGAAAGAAATTGTGGGAAAAAATGGAAATCATTGGTAAATGTAATAAATTGCATGTGATAATGTGTTAACTTGGACATTCTGAACATATATTGTTTTGGCTACAGCATACTCAAGCCCTGGAACCAAGGTAATAATGTTTTATTATTATTTTATGACCAGAATCAAGCAAATATGGGTCGTTTAAATGTGTCTGTTAATTAGAAACACATAATTAAGCTTTATAACCTATACACACATACACTATACTGCCAAAAGTATTGGGTCACCCCCTTCTAATGAACAGGTTTGGCTACTTTAGTAATTTCTATGAGTACAAATCTTAATGTTAAAGCGTATAATGATATTCTAGGAAATTGTGTGCTTCTAATATTATAGCAACAGTTTGGACAGGATCCTTTTCTATTCCAACATGACAATGCCTCTGTGTATAAGGCAAGGTTCAAAAAGAAAATGATTGATTGAGTCAGTGTGGAAGAACTTGACTGGTCTGCATAAAACCAAGTCCTAATCCCAGTTGAACACTGGCTCTGGTGTGACTGTAAATGCAGACCTTGAGCCAATAACTCATCACCAAACACCAATGACTTGTACATATGGGTACAGTCATTTTAGACACTTCCAAAACTGTTGCAACAGAGATGGAAATACAATTTTTAAATACATGAATTATGTTTCCATCGTTGTTGCCACAGTTTTGTTAGTGCCTTTTTCTGTTCTAAAGAAGGAGGTGTCCCAATACTTTTGTCCTTATAGTGTCTATACAAGTCATTGGTGTTTGGTGATGAGTTTTTGGCTCAAGGTCTGCATTTACAGTCACACCAGAGCCAGTGTTCAACTGGGATTAGGACTTGGTTTTCTGCAGACCAGTCAAGTTCTTCCACACTGACTCAATCAATCATTTTCTTTTTGAACCTTGTCTTATACACAGAGGCATTGCCATGTTAGAATAGAAAAGGGTATTGTCCAAACTGTTGCTATAATATTAGAAGCACACAGTTTCCTAGAATATCATTCATTATATGCTTTAACATTAAGATTTGTACTCATAGAAATTACTAAAGTAGTCAAACCTGTTCATTAGAAGGGGGTGACCCAATACTTTTGGCAATATAGTGTATATATATATATATATATATATATATATATATATATTGTGTGTGTGAGAGAGAGAGAGAAAGGTGGGATTCATAGTTAAATAGCAGTTTTGCATTTAATGTTTTGCAATGCTAATTTCATTAATTTATTGGAAGGAACAAAAATACAAAATAAAAGGGATGTAATTTTTTATTATTTAATAATTTAATAGACGTGCTGTTTATTATTTTTAGATTCACAACCATTACTGATTCTTAAATCAGTTGAGGATGAATCATTTGTATTAGGGAAGGAGAGACACCTTGTGGTTGGAGTATTTCACATACTGGTAATACAGTCAGAACAGCAGCCAAGAAAGAACGACGTGATCTTGACATGAGGAGGAATGCAACAGAACGTATTGGAATGCTTTTCTAGTTTTTAGGAAATCTAAATAACTTTTAATGTCTTCCTTTGAACTTGTCTTGTAGGCAAAACACATGCCAGGGGATCTAGAGGAGCTATTGAAAGAGTTAAAGACTTTCAGGACGTGAAGCAACAGTCAGCCAGAGACTTCTTTGGGAAGTTTTAGGGAATTTCATATATCACAAACCTTCAAAAAGCATAAAAAATACATAAAAACATACGAGCTATTTACAGTTTCCTAACATGGAGCTGAAATGGGCACTTCTTTTGGGTAAGTAGATTTTGTTTTACTCTGTTCACGTCTGGTGAATATACTTGTGACATACTGAATTGGATTAGTAGTCAGACTTCTGGGAATACATGTGTCAGAGACCGAAAGAACATTAATGTGTGTGTTTGTGTTAAAGAGTATTCTTTAAGCTCGTCGATTTCCGTTAGTAATCTAAAACCGGAGAGGCATGTTCACAGCATCGCGTTCACTCTCATATGCGCCAACATGACAAAAAACAATGGATAGTAAGAATGATAACGACTAATGAGGAAATGATTGTAAAATATTATGCGTTGAGGTTTTTTTTCCTCTCTCTCTCCGTAAAAAGTGAACCACCCACACGGATTCAGCACATTCACGATCGTGAAGGTCTGACTCCAGACACACCTACAGATATTTTTTTTAATCTGATTTCCTCTGTTTCCCATACTTTTTCTTTCGTGTTGTAATCGCTTAATTTCTGCCAACCTTCAGTTCTGTTCTTTCGAAGGACTTACAGAGGAGGCCAGTGCAAACATGTCCCTCACAAAAAGTCATCTGTCTGAGGAATATACAAGTTTGCTCTGTCGTCAGCATCTACGATATGCTGCATCGATTATTTCTGAAAATAATTATGAGTCGTCACAGAAGCAGTCGACAGAGTTTGACTTGTATTTAAAAAGTATTTTTTCTTTAAGCATCATTCTTTAAATGTTGTGCAAAATGCAATTCAGAAGAATGCCAGCTTATGTAAATATTACCGTTTATGACTAAAGCCATAAAGATCAAGGTTCAACAATTCTGTTGCCTGCCATAGTAAGAGAACAAAAATTTCGTCAATTTCAATTGCACGATAGCAATAATGGTGTACAGATTTTATCTTAAACAGATGAACTCTTAACTAAACTACATTGTATGTAGTTGTAAGTTTATCAAACATGAAAAATCTTACCGCTTAACATTACAATTTCGTGGGGATCTCCGCTTCTCTCTTATTACGCGTTCCCCTCAACCAGACAAAATCGATTAAATATATTTAGCCTCACATCTAAATTAAATTATCCATTAAATAAAATCGAAGAGAATATCAGTCAGGCGATTAGGAGGAATGACCGTTAACTTTTAAATTGTGAGAACGCGCGAGAGCGCGTGAGGATGAAAAGCGCAGGGACAGAGAGCAGAAAGCACAGTTGGTTAATCTCTGTATTTTTTTCCCCCCACAATATTGTTCGATTTATAACGTCATTTCATCATGCAGTTTGACTGCAAATTGCATGCACGTTCAATGATGATAAACATGTAAATGATGTAAAAATAATAGAAAAAAATATGGCTGTATGTTTTCCTTTCTCCTGCCAGGTCTCTTTCTGCCGTCATGCAGTGGATGTGCCATTGGATTTAAATTTGTTCAACGGAAATGTGTTGGTAATTATGACTTGAATGGTAAAATTTTGACTCTAAGTTTTTAATGGTCTATGTCAACTCAGAAGAGGGAGTTTGTGTAACTGTAATTCTAGTCATCATTACACAGTTAAAATCCATCTTTCCTGATTGCACTTATGTGTTTGTCTCTCTTTCAGATGATGATGAGTGTGCTGTTTCACCGACTGTGTGTGGCGATCACGCTCAGTGTGTAAATACAGAGGGAAGTTACTCCTGCACCTGTAATGACGGATTCAAAAAGAGCTCAACAGAATGGTGTGAAGGTATGAGAGAGGATTGTAGGATTGAGGAGTTCCCCTCACTTATGTCTACATTTATCATTAATCATTAATTAATGAATCCAAAGTGACTTACAAAACTTTGTAGAAAGCATTTTATTATAAAAGACACAATATTTGAACATCATGTTGACTTTAACTTTATAACAATTATGTCATTTGTACTAAAATTATATTTCACACCAACTTGTCAGATGTAAACGAGTGTTTTGGGAATGAATCTCCCTGCTCAGCTCATATGACATGTGAGAACTCAATCGGTTCCTACAAGTGTATTTGTCCACATGGGTACCAGCAGATGGGTAAAGCAGATTGTGAAGGTGAGCGCTATAATACTGTCAATAATTCTAATTAATAATATTGGTTGCTGCCATTAAAGGGATAGCTCACCCAAAAATGAAAATTCTGTCATCATTTACTCACCCTCAAGTAGTTCCAAACCAGAATGAATTTCTTTGTTCTGCCAAACACAAAGGAAGATATTTTGGAGAAAGTTTGTAACCAGGCTGTTTTGGGGCACCATTGACTTCCATAGTAGGAAAAAAAAAATACTATGGAGATCAATGCTGCCCCAGAACTGCTCTGTTTCCCACATTCTTCAGAATATCTTCCTTTGTATTCAGCAGAACAAAGATATTCATACAGGTTTGGAACTACCTGAGGGTGAGTAAATGATGACAGAATTTTCATTTTGGGTGAACTATCCCTTCAACTAATTGATTCCATTAAGACACACACCCATTTTGGCTATTTGCACACACAAATATTTGCTGAATAAACATGACACACTCAAAAAGAAACTTTATAACCAAAACAGAAAGAATCATCTGTCTGAAATTTATTATTTGGGTGTTGATGTTGTGTGATGTCTAAATACTGCAAGGGTTAGATACTCAGAATGCATGGGACAGAAGCTCAAGCCACTGCGAACGTCCCTGGTCTCACTAATATTTGTAAATAAAGACCACAGCATTGCTTGCATCTGCATGAAACGCGTGTGTCTTTGTTCTCTGCAGATGTGAATGAGTGTTTGTCCTCAGTGTGTGGAGTTCACAGCAGTTGCACTAACACACCTGGCAGTTTCTTCTGCAGCTGTTCTCCAGGGTTTCACAAACAGAATGGCACCAGCGGCCCCTGTGAAGGTGAGGACCTGCTGTCGCTGTTGCAATCCCAATATCAGCCACATCAAATGTGCAATGTGTGGCTAATTATGTGGAACTGTGTTAAAATGATATTAACAGAGGATGTTTTTCCTATCTTCTCTCTCTCGCAGACATTGACGAGTGTAAAGTTGATCCAGATGTTTGCGGCACAAATGCAGACTGCTCCAATCATCTAGGAGGCTACAGCTGCAAATGCCACGAGGGTTACAGTAATTATGGCAACAACCAGTCGAAATGCATCGGTGAGAATTACAGCATTATTCACTTCATTTTAAATGCACTGATGCACTTTTAGGTTGTTCTGTTCTTTATGCGGCAGAGAATTGTATATATTAATCAGTGTTTTTTGCTGTCAATTGTTTGATTATTGTTTTATCTTTCCTGTTGTTGTGCACAGAAATGGACTGTGATCAGTTTGAACCAGAATCTGATGGAGACCACACACCGGAGAAGGTAAAATGTGTACTTCTCCTTATGATTATTGTTGTTAGATATACAGTCAGACACACATACATTGATCTCTGTGTGTCGTCTTCTAGTTGAAGCATTTGATGTCACTGTTGAAGAACAGCTGTGAGTCTCTGAATGATCCACATGGAGAACGTTTCACTGGAGAGAAATTGCTGGAGGTGAAACACACACTGCACGATATATATTCACATAGTAGTTTGTGATCATGCACTCGCACAGTGGTGAATGAACGTCTCTGAATTATTCCACAGAACATGTGCAGTTCCTCTGATGAGCTCCTGTCTGAAGGAAATATCAGTGATGGGAAGATGTTGAGTCAGTTTCTGGACGCGGTTGAGAACAGCATGCGTCTGATTGGACCTCAGCTGAGAGAGCCTGTGACCAGGATGGAGACGCACAAGACCTGTGAGAAACCGAGTTTAGATACAATCTCACTGTGGTACTGAATGGAAATACTAAAAAACAGGGCATTTTTATTATAAACGTTGACTAATTAAGACTGAAAGCAGTATCATCATGTTATTGACAGTCGCTGAGGTTGCAGTCATGAGGGGTCAGGCTCCGCCCAGTGGGTGTGTCACTCTGAGCACAGACTCCGCCCTCTTCAACTCCAGCTGGGAAACAGTTGTAGGGAAATCCTATCCAGGTACAAATAAACACATGCACGTATATGTACTTACAACACCATCAACACTTTCATGACGAGATGTAACTGTCGATTGTGTTTAGGTTTTGCATTTGCGGCGCTAGTCAGTTATAAAGATCTGAACTCATCCAGTGATCTGCTCCAAAAGATGAGAAGAGAGGTATCAGACGATAAAGAGAAAAGCGTCTCTTATCAACTCAGCTCTAAAGTGGTGACGGCTGTCGTCAGTAATGCAGAAACCAAACAGCTGTCAGAGCCGGTGATGCTCGTCTTTAAACACATGAAGGTGACATATGACCAGCACAAGATCTGTTACTATTAATGGTTTAACAGTTACAATGAAAAACTACCATGTAAATATGCGTTCCCTGTTTGAAAAAATCCAGTAAAATCCAGTATAAGACGGATTGTAGCTGGTTGATTAGCTACCATGTTCCAGACTTACACTGGATTTTCCAGCAGGGTTTAAAGAGATTGTTTCCTGCTGTACTACAAATAAGAATTTTAAATATGAAATTATGACGCTACAGAAATGTATAAAATGTGACTAGGAATTATAAAATATCTAAAAATATATGCTTTATGTACTTGATGCTGTTTTTTTTTTTGTTTTTTTTACACAGAAGCAAAGCATCATCAGAGGTGCTAAACTGCACTGGTTTATTATTATTATTATTATTATTATTACTCTGTGTGAAGGCAGCTTAGTTCTTGCACACACACCCTTTCCTTTTTGTTAGTTTCCGACCTTTTTCTGAACTTTTCGGGCAGGTGTTTACATGTCCCTCGTTTCCTAAACTCTTTCCAAGACTCTTGTTCTGTGTTGGTCAGGAGAAGGCAGAGTCTGGGGGTGTGGCTTACTCCTGTGTGTACTGGAATGAGGATGAGGGGGCGTGGTCTGGGCGTGGCTGTGAGAGGGCGTGGTCTAACAGCACTCATACTGCATGCTCCTGCTCTCATCTCAGTAGTTTCGCTGTGTTAATGGCTCTCTATCCTGTCCAGGTACATCTGTCAGCCAGATTTCACATATTTAAGATTTCAGATTAAATAATGATGATATTCACACCTCCATCTGTCTGTTTTTTTCTTCCTCTCCTCCAGGAGTTGTTTGCGTTGGAGTTGATCACTCGTGTGGGTTTAGTTCTGTCTCTGGTCTGTTTGTTTCTCTGTATCCTGACGTTCAAGTTCTGCCGCTCCATCCGTGGAACCCGAACCAGCATTCATCTTCATCTGAGCATCTGTCTCTTCATCGCAGACCTCGTCTTCCTCTGCGGGATCTCCAGCACTCACGATCAGGTGTGTTTGAGTGCAAAAACCCCAGCTAACAGTGAACGTTCTCAGAATGTTCTGGCAAGGTTCTCTCAAAGTTATGAACATTCTTCCAGTACGTTAATAGAACATTTGTTCAAAGTTTTCTGCTCTTGAACAATGTTCTCAAAACATTAGCACAAAAACATCTTTATTAATACATCATTCATGGATCATTTTTCTGAAATGTTTTAGGTGGACGTTCGCCATTTGTTAAAGACAGGGTATGCAATTATTCAAAAACGTTTTAGAAAACTGAGTCGGGGCCGAGTCCCAAAACAAACGTGTAGCCAATCAGCAGTAAGATTTGTGTCTGTTCTTGATGTGGAGGAGAGAGCGTTCAGTGAACAGCCGAGCGACAGAAAGATAGAGATGGCGGATATACAGGTGTATCTCAATAAATTAGAATGTCGTGGAAAAGTTAATTTATTTCAGTAATTCAATTCAAATTGTGAAACTCGTGTATTAAATAAATTCAATCCGCACAGACTGAAGTAGTTTAAGTCTTTGGTTCTTTTAATTGTGATGATTTAGGCTCACATTTAACAAAAACCCACCAATTCAATATCTAAACAAATTAGAATACTTCATAAGACCAATAAAAAATTTTTTTAGGGAATTGTTGGCCCTCTGGAAAGTATGTTCATTTACTCTATATGTACTCAATACTTAGTAGGGGTTCCTTTTGCTTTAATTCAGCGTGGCATGGAGGGGATCAGTTTGTGGCACTGCTCAGGTGTAATGGAAGCCCAGGTTGCTTTGATAGCGACCTTCAGGTCATCTGCATTGTTGGGTCTGGTGTCTCTCATCTTCCTCTTGACAATACCACATAGATTCTCTATGGGGTTCAGGTCAGGCAAGTTTGCTGGCCAATCAAGCACAGTAACACCATGGTCATTGAACCAGCTTTTGGTACATTTGGCAGTGTGGGCAGGTGCCAAGTCCTGCTGAAAATGAAATCAGCATTTCCACAAAGCTTGTCAGCAGAAGGAAGCATGAAGTGCTCTAAAATTTCCTGGTAGATGGCTGCGTTGATTGTGGACTTCAGAAAACACATTGGACCAACACCAGCAGATGACATGGCAGCCCAAATCATCACTGGCTGTGGAAACTTCACACTGGACTTCAAGTAACATGGATTCTGTGCCTCTCCACTCTTCCTCCAGACTCTGGGACCTTGATTTGGCACCTTTTATGCAAAATTCACTTTCATCTGAAAAGAGGACTTTGGACCACTGAGCAACAGTCCAGTTCTTTTTCTCCACAGCCCAGGTAAGAGGCTTCTGACGATGTTTCTGGTTCAGAAGTGGCTTGGTAGCCATTTTCCTGAAGACGTCTGAGTGTGGTGACTTTTGATGCACTGACTCCAGCTTCAGTTCACTCCTTGTGAAGCTCTCACAAGTGTTTGAATCAGCTTTGCTTGGCTGTATTCTCAAGCTTGTTGTCATCCCCGTTGCTTGTGCACCTTTTCCTACCCAAATTCTTCCTTCCAGTCAACTTTGCTTTGATACAGCACTCTGTAAACAGCCACACATTTCTGTAATGACCTTCTGTGACTTACCCTCTTTATGGAGGGTGTCAATGTTTGTTTTCTGGATCACTGCCAAGTCAGCAGTCTTCCCCATTATTGTGATTTCAAAGAACAAGAGATACCCAGAATTTATACTGTATGGATGGTCATTTATTGAAACTCAAATGTAAATATTCTAATATTTTGACATACTGATTTTTGACTTTCATGAGCTGTAAGCGCTAATCATCAAAATGAAAACAAAAAACCTTTTGAAATGTTTTACTTTACATGCAATGAATCTAAAATATATGAAAGTTTCACTTTTTGAAATAACTTACAAGAAAAAATGAACTTTTTCACAACATTCTAATTTATTGAGATGCACCTGTAAAAAACAAAAAGAGGAAAATGACTGCGGAATGATAAGGCAAGAAGTAGGACCCGTGTAAATATGGGATCAGCTTTCCAGCGCTGGAGAGAACTCAAGGAGCGGAAGGCCTGCGATCGGACGCCGAGGTTGCTTTGTTTCTTCTTCATAGGTGAGTAACACCGTATCTACCCCGAACAACAGCTAAAGCCTGCCTACACTGGATGCGTGTATTTCAGCCGAGAATGTAGTTGTTTAAAACTCAAATCTGCGGTTTATTTATAAAAACAGCGCCTATTTGAAAATGTGCTTCTCCGATTTCGGAGACGTGAGCTCCACGCGTTCACCGGGCGCTCAGTGCTCATGTATCCCGACGAGAGGAGCATAACCTCGGCTAGTCCTTCTGACATTTGGCTCTGATGCCTCTGTAGTAGTTAAACATAAGATATAATTCGTTTTGGGTAAATCTAACAGGTAATCTTTGGTCTTTATTCTATTGTTCTATTAATATGTTTAAATGAAAATGAAAAGAGGCAGTGGTGTTTGATATATTTCGTCTGTAAATACAGTGAGGAAGATTGCAGCAGCCAAGGCGAGCTGACTGACGTTATCAAGTACGCTGCTCTTTGCAGAATTACTGGACTTACGTCGTTCCGTCCGCGGGAGTTCACACTCCCAAGTCTAACTTGTGAAGTCCGAACTACCGAGGATGCAAGTCCGAAATTTGTGTACTTGGTCTTGAGAAGTGCGCGCAAACCTAACGTTACGTCACCAGACCATTTGCCTAATCCTCTCGGTACTTTTGACCACGATGGAAACGCAGACAGCAACAGGTCTGGGGGAAAAAAAGTTCCTGGGACATATTGTTCCAGGTAATTTCGGTGGAAAAGCGGCTTATGTTTCACAGAACTAATCGTTGCCTGGGTTGCGTAGGCTACATATATGTGAGGCGGATCTATCAAAATAGGGGCGAGACCCTTTTGGGGTAGGGGCGTGTTTGTTTTGGTGATTTCAAATATCAATATTGGCTTCCAGAAATTGCTTACCCTGCCTTTAATTGTTACTATATATTTTAGAATGTTTAGAGAACATTCAAAAGTAACATTCCTGTAATGTTCGCAAAATGGTAAAAATGGAATGTTAACATTCACGTGATCGAAAAAAAAAAAACGTTTGAAACATTTAAAAATCTGATGTTTTTATTGTTTAGAGAACATACAGAATTTTTACGGTTTCATAACTTGTTGGAAATGATTTTTGGGTTGTTGTTTTTGGGGGGGGGGGGAGCACTCCAGTAATCTTTGTTTTATTTATAACTTTTACAAGCTTAACCTAAATCTTGAAAATGTAGAAGAAAAGTATTGTTATTGTTGTGTTAATTTAAAATTGTACATTTAAATTAAACAACTTTCAGTGCTATTAGATGCAGAATGATGAACATAAAATGAATGGTAAATAAAATGTTGGTGTATTTAATACAAAAATTAATGTTTATAATAAGCGAACAAGATAATCCAATCCCATAATTATTTTAAGTTGTGATGTTTCACTGTATTTCTGTTTTTAAGAGATTCAAGATTCAAGATTTTATTTGTCACACACACAATTATACAGAGTATAACCAGCAGTGAAATGTTAGTCAGGTCCGCTCCATGGACAGTGCAATTATAACAATACAACACCAGAATATACATAAATATGAAAATAAAATAAAATAAAAAAAATGAAGTAGAAATAAGAAATAAAATCTAAAATAAAATGTGCAAAAAAATAAGTGTGCAGGACAGTATACTGTAGACTTAATAAATATAATATAAGAAGGAATGTGCGGTATTACCCTAGCAGCAATACGAATGGTAGAAAAATTATTAATAGCTTACTGATTATTAGTGGTTATTAAATGAGTCATGTTGGTGATTATAGGACCGAGTTTGAGTTTAGGAGCCTGATGGCCTTTACTGTATTTTTAATATAAAGTTATATACAAAAAATATACAGTATGCCTCTCCTGGATGTGTTTAGGTAATACACAGTGCTGGGTAGATTACTTACAAATTGTAGTTTGCTGATTACATATTAAATGTTGAAACCTGTAATCAGTGATGTAATCAAGATTACTAATTTTAGGTAATGTATTCTGACTACTTTTGGATTACATTGAGATGACTTTTGACATAGCTTGTTTGAAGATTTGAATGGTATTATTGTTATAAAAAAAAGAGAATAAAAAATAATAAAACGTATGACCATTAACCAACATTAGAAAACACGCAAATGTGGTGTTAATTTAAAATGATGTAATCCACAAAAAAAGTAACTGTAATCTGATAATGAGCATTTTAAAACATAATCTAATTATGAGTATTTAATCTAGATTACATGTAATCAGTTACTACCCAGAACTGGTAATACATAAATTAAGACTTAAGGTCATTGCACACTGAGTCCCAAAATTTTCGTCCAAAGGTTTTTGCACGTTAAAAAATGAATATGACCTCACGTTGTGTCAATCACGTTTACACACTCCCTCCGAAACTTCCGTCCGTCATAAAAACATTTGGAACGGGTTTGGTTTTCTGCGTTTTTCGCATCCGTACCATGCATTTTGACAGGTGTTTTGACAATTCAGAGCCACTGTACAAGCGAACAACAAAATGCAGAATGACCATTGACAAGTTCATCCACTTCGTCTCGCGGCACAAAGCACTGTAAAGATGCTTGCACACGGAATTCACAGAAATCGGTGGTTTTCTTTTTAATAACGCTAGCAAAGCATCAAAGTTTACTGGCATCCTGAAGTAGGCTTTAAATCGCCCGTGATATTCCCGCAGCTCTTTAATAAGGAGGTGGAACTCTCCTTCCTCTCTATATCTCAGGATTGGATGGATCCAATATTTCTTTTTTTTCTTTTTTAAAAAGTGAGAGGACAACAAAATCATCCTCACTGCTTGAGGATTCCATTTTGTATTGTTTAGCTTTTTTTTTTTCCCTGCAACTGATTAATTAATCGGAGTGTCTATTTACACTAAGTGCAAATAACCCGTCTTGTTGGCAAAGGCTATTTACACTAACTCCGCCCACTAAGGTGTGATTGGGTTAGTCAACACTAAAAAACACGCCCATTTAGCATCAGTTTCAGTGGCGTAGACGCTAAGGTGTGTGCTTTTTAACGCGATCGACCCGAGTTCGAGCCCGCCTTTTGCTGAACTTTTTTTCTCCCTTTTCAAATCGCATCAGAAAGGCATTTATTTTCAATAAAAATGAAGGAAATAATCAAAAAGTTGAAAATGAAGTATCGGGTAGGTGTAGGGAGAGCTTTATTGTCCCAATAAGGTGGCATCCATTTATAATCTGAATTAAAACTATAATTTACACTCAATACGTTATTATTGCGTACTGCTTTATAATGTACTACAATACTGAGGTGCAGATAATTGCCACTATTTGCAATAAGTAGTATAAATAGCAGAAAATCTTGCTATTTTAACAGTGTAAATAGAATCTATAGCTATTTGCACTTAGTGTAAATAGCATATCGTGAAAAAATACTGCTATTTTCACTTGGTGTAAATAGCATCTGTCGTTAAAAAATATGCTATTTACACTTATTGCAAATAGCCGCTGCCTTAATTAATACGCATCGGACTCAGTGTGCAAGGTTTCTGTGTGTGATGAATTTTTAGGATGAAGAATTCGAAAAAACGCACACGAAAGCTTCAGACTCAGTGTGCCAGGACCTTTATTGTAAGCGAACAGGAGAATAATGTGGGGTGTGTTTCTCTCTCAGGTAGCGTGTGCGATTGTGGCCGGTCTGCTTCATTTCTTCTTCTTGTCTGCGTTCTGCTGGATGCTGCTGGAGGGGGT
>JAFVLL020044100.1:0-22223 GCA_021397915.2 Tor tambroides | reverse complement strand
GAGGCATTGTCATGTTAGAATAGAAAAGGGTCCTGTCCAAACTTTTGCTATAATATTAGAAGCACACAATTTCCTAGAATATCATTATATGCTTTAACATTAAGATTTGTACTCATAGAAATGACTAAAGTAGTCAAACCTGTTCATTAGAAGGGGGCGACCCAATACTTTTGGCAATATAGTGTATTTGTTTTCTATGGAAGACAGAAAGATGTGCAGGTTTGAAACAACACGAGGGTGAGAAAATAACGTTAAAACGTTCATTTGGGTGAATGGTCACTTTAAAACTGAATCGAGGACATGAGCTTACTCCTCACATTCATTAACCACCAAACTATTGTTTTTGTTGAAGTGGAGTCACAACAACGCATCAGTGTATTATAATGCAAATTTTCCGACAGTTTTGTTGCATCATCATTTGCAACTTACCATTAGGAGTGGATATCTTGGTAATGGCATATTAGTTCCTTGACAAGGTTTGTTATTTCAGCTTTGTCTTGAGGAACAGGTGTAGACTGAGTGTTGTCACTGGGCTTGTAATTCAGATTTGATACGAAGCAAACGTGTGCGCTTGACGTGAAGCCACTTGTTTCTGTTACACTGTATAGCAATTTCCAACATGTCCATCCCCTCACGTTTGGCATGCATACAATCAAACATGCAGACACAAATACCGCCCTCCCCATAACGCTATAATAATAGACAGCTCGCTCAATGGTCTAAAGTAAAGCCATTAAAGTGAGTAAAGGCGGTAGTTGCTGAAAGGCTGGGAATGGTTAAAGACAATACTAAAAGAGTGGGATTACTTCCCTGTTGATCTGTTAGGGATATCTTACTCCAAATGCTTCTCTCTATACATCAAAGGGCTGGTGCAAATAAAAGCATGCTTGTCGAGGATGAACAAACTGCCTCCTTTGTGCTGTCTCCCAGCCAAACTCAAGCAACACAAAGCAGTTGAATGTAATAAACTGCAAAAAGAAGCCCGGCACTATTTAGATGACATGCTCTGCTCTGGTGCTTGGCTGCGTACCTTTGTCTGCCTCTAGCTGGGACTGACATATAATATTACTGCATCGAAATCCTCTTAGACTCCAGGGTCCGATTACAGCCCCCCTGTACCTCTCTCCTGTTCTTTTCTTCCTTTAAACTAAGCAAAGCTGATATCTGTCTGATAAAACAGAGACTGTTAACACTTTAGCTTTAAGCCTGCGGCTGTATAGTAGGGAGTGGTCTGACAGATTGAGGATGTTTTTCGAATACAATGAACATGATTTATGTCAGTCATCTGAAATGGAGTAGAATAATGTGTGTTTAACTCAAGTATATAGAGTATGTCGTGGCAT
Source organism: Tor tambroides (assembly GCA_021397915.2). NCBI lineage: Eukaryota > Metazoa > Chordata > Actinopteri > Cypriniformes > Cyprinidae > Tor > Tor tambroides. Next base: position 20,880 of record JAFVLL020044100.1, on the reverse strand, counting down.
GATGAATGAAACGATAAGGCAGATACAGTACTGTCCTCATTCATCAGTTTGGATGTAGAGAAGTTGTTTTGCACTTAAGTCATGTGGAACGATACTGACTTCACAGTACTTCAGAAGCATTTTTAGGTCAAAACAACCAAATTAATAATGCAAAGCCTCACACTTTATTCAAAATGCTCTGTAAAATCAAGCTTGAAAAAGAACAGTTCACCCAAAATCATTTAATTACCCTTATGTTGGTCCAAAGCTGTATGTCTTTTTTCCCCCATCAGTGGAACACAAAAGGAGAAGATATTTTGAAGAAATATGCATACAATACCGGACCCCAATGATAATCTTCCTGTAGACTTTTTATAGCTCAAACTGACGCTAGCAATGGGTTTGATTCTCGGGAAAGTAAGTACTGATAAACTGTGTACCTTAAATGCAATGCATGACACTTTAGATAAAAGCATCTGCCAAATGTATAAATGTAAAAAATCGTCATTGTATGGATGAAACACTTGTATTTAAATTATGAGCTATTAAATGGTCAATTGATGACTTAATAATAAGGATTCATTTGTTAACAAGAATTATCAATTAACTTCGACAGTATTCATTAATGTTGGTTAATGTTAATCTCAACATTTACTAATACATTTTTAAGATCGAAAGTTGCATCTCTTAAAATCAGTTAATGCACTGTGAACTAACATGAACATGAGCATTAACAAAGGTTAATAAATGCTATAAAAATATATTATGCATTCATCTTAGTTAATGCATTAATGTTAACAAATGTGACCTTACTGTAAATATATTATTTATTATTATTATATTATTTGTGTTCCACAGGAGAACGTCAGTCACACAGGTTTAGTTCGACATGAAGGTGATTAAACAATGACAGAATATATAGTATTTAATTTAAGAATGACTAAAAAACATTTATTTTTTCAACATGAACGTACCATTACACTATCGGAGGCTTCATGTATGGCAGGTTTAATCAGCTAGAAGAGCTGCGCAAGTCTCTCATTAGCTCTTCATCTCACTCCCCATGGGTAAAAAGCAGCCTTTCAATGGAAATGTTCAAAGAGAGGCTTGATTCAGAAGGGCATCGAGGGGAAGAACTGCTGGGCTCGGGCCATATGGGGTAACGCAGCTCTCTGGCCGCATACACCTCATAAGGATACCTGGGCGCATACTGGATTTCGCCGTGTTTGTGAGGAGAGAATAAAACAGCCTTAAAGTGATGTTATGACTCATCCCCAGGGTCATTTGCTCTCGCTGCAAATGAGAGTGGGTGTCTCACTAACTTGCAGATATAAACTGGATATTGTTTTCATTATTCTACAGCTATATTTGGTAAAGGAGGAGAGAGCGAGTGAAAGAAAAGCAGCAGAGAGAGACAAAAGAAAAGCTCTAAGAACGTTTGCATCAAGACTCTCACGTTCCTCCTTCCCTCCTCGCCAGATAATGTTTATCGTCAAACCCTTGCAAATGTCAGCTTGTCGTGACGGGATGGACATTTGCCCTTGGATTCTGACACCAGGGGTTACCTAATCAACGCTGCTCCTTTGTGACTCAGTCAACTGGATTTCACGAAAAAAAGGGCTGAAAACGAATGACCCCTATAGGTGAGAACACCACAACAAAACATCGAATCCACAGAGAGGACGTCTGTGCTAATAATCAAATCCGGTGTCCACATTACGTGCCATTTTTCATTTCACTGTCAAACTTCAGGACATTTTCACCCTCAGGATAAGGCTGTAGCCATGGTTTGATGTGGACGCCATGGCAACACAATAGGCGGCCTTTAGGTGTCCTCACAATAAGAGCGAGGTCGTCAGGGACTGACTCATCAACACCAATGCTCCATACATTCGCCCTATTTATTGACCAACGGAAGGGTTAAGTAGGGGATGAAGTTCGACAACAATGTCGTTTGGAGGGAAATTGAGTACATGGGAGTGTTGCAGAAAGAATTAATAGAAATAAGCATCGAAGATCATTCCTCACTTCACGTTTCTGCCTGTGGTTTACTACAAACGATTCTCCTCCAAAGCCTCTGAACCTTAGAAGCACCCACACCGCATGTAACCATAACTACACACGCTGTCTTTGCCCTTCAGATGATCCATACTCTGAATACAATCACCTGATGTCATGCGATGGGATATTGTGGTGTTCCTGTAGTTTGGTTTGAATATATTTGAATGGAAGCTGCATTGTTTTCACTCGGCGCTTGGCCTCTTGTTGCCCTCTGACGTAATGACACACCTTTCGTTTGCAAGGTTTGGACTCAAACGACGCGCCGAGCATTCGGAACAAGAACATTCTCGTTATTCTCCATCTGTAATTACTGCTCACCTAAATACTTCCAGTTGGACCATCTTATCTGGATGTCTTTTCGCTTTCTCCGTTTGGTAGTGTTTCTGTGGGAACACTAAAGGAAGTAATATTACATCAGAATGCTAATTCCCATCAGGCTTACCTTAATGCTGTGGTGCGCTGCTAGGTAGTGTCGGACCGGTGGTCCCATTTGACTAGGTCTGATTTCGGAAAACGCGCCAGATCCGCGGATTCTCTCCCTGCTCCAGGAATTTTGATATTCGTCTGAGTGGCGGAGCTTGCAGGGAGCATTAGGGAGCGGGTCGATCTCCCACGTACCCTGCTTTACATTTCAAATCTTAGCTTATCCAAGGATTTCCATACCATGTATTTGAATATTTTCCACTCTGAATGCTGGGAATTAGTGTGCTGAAACACTCCTGTTTCATAATCCTTCATATGAAAGTTGCAAACTTCGTGATAATAGATGCCCCTCATCCCTGCGAGAAAGAAAAATTACAAATGAGATATTAATGTCTCAATTGTTTCTCCTAGAGAGCAATGAGAATAAATGAACAATAAACAGAGACTCTGTTTATAAGTCTCAACAAAGTGCTCAGATTTCTGCAAGATTTAAATTCAAATATTTCTTATCGAATGTGTCCATGAACAAACTACGTGGGCTGTTATGCACAATTTTGTAAAAATGAATATTTTTCTTTCCCAAATATTTACTCTTTTTGAATGCCAACAACTGCCTCATTTGTTTTTATTTCTTCTAAGGGATTTTAGGAGAAACATTTCATATTTAAAACATAACAGAAGAACAACTCTGAGCCGTGAAATTCTCATCCATGTAAATGCCACATATGTTCAGATACACATTGTATGCATGTGAACAGAGATTATAATGGTTACAAAAGGAAATAAAATGTGATTAATTTGCTTTGTTGGCATCCAGCTTTTCTAACATAGTCACAGACTGTCTTTATATAGAAAGCCATTGTCCTTTTTGCAACAATTTCATAATTACTCACCCAGTTTCTAAAAGATAATGCATCATGAGAATTGTTACAGGCACACCTGCTTGTGGTTTGCATAATAATCAATCCCTCCCTGCAGGAGCTACATGCAGACAAAGGCCAACATTTATTTGGATGACCTTTAACCTAATGGATTTTCTGTATGCTTAGTTTTGAAGCAGTAATGCCACTTTAAAATGATTAAATAATAGTGATCGAACGGGATCTAAATATGTTTAATTGAATTTATTTTAATTGAATACTCATTGTAAATATTATGTGTGTGGCATGCTTAATGTGTTTTTTTTTAGCCTATTATATACATCAGTTATTTCGGGTAATCACATGGATCTTACACTGTTAGTGTAATCAAAGCTGATTTTTTTCAATCATAAATAACTCGATATCTTTATCAAATCATTCACATGTCTCAAGTACACCTCTTTGGTGCATCTTTCCTTATTTTTTATTCTCGGTGTCTATTCTTACTTGTTCTCTAAAGACTTGTGGCTATCAGGGGCATTTTCTGCAACTCCTGTTGAGGCCATCATTGAGTCAGCATCTATTTCTGGTCTAGTCTCAGGTGTTCCTGCTAATCAAATCACACTTATTCATTATCTTCATCCTTTCAGGCATTCGACTATTATCATCCTGCTATTTCTTTTCTTCCACCCTGTTGCTCTCACCCTCAGCTTTTAGATTCAACCTATTTGTCTTTTTAATTCTAAAACACTGCGCGTTCCTCTCGAGGCAATCGTTGCCCCTGCACCGCTGTATCTTCTGATGAGGCCTTTTAAATGATTGCTTTTTCTGTTAAAAAGACAAACGTCAAAGAAGATTAGAACTTGAGGATTAGATTAAAAGACAATGTTACAACAAGGGATAAAATATGAGGATAACAGACACAAATAAGATGAGCCACGCTAAACCATTTCGCAAACTACTATTAATCTTGCATCAAATGTGTTTTTCATCTGCTAGTAAGCCACACATTTAGTCAATAAGATGCGTTATGACACAGCACACCCACACATAAATCTGTGCAATATAACTTCAGGTCAGATGTAGTGATACACACGACCACAAGATTGTTCAGAAAGTTATCAAGGCTGCATCATCTCTGAAGTGCTAGCTGGCAAACTCTACTTTCTCTCGCACACGTTAGGAGTACAGGGGTGCTGAAGTCTGTAATTAGCCGGGCACAAAAGCATGGCATCTGTGATGTGAGCTGGCTGGCGGGGGAGAGAGGCTACGTTGCTTCGTAGGAGGTACTGTGTGTGTTTGTTTACGCTGCGGCGGGGGCGTCCTAGCCTGTGTTACGCCACTCACCTGTCACAAAAACAGCGAGGAGCAATCTGGTTTTAAATTCTGGAGAACGCCCACCCAAAACTCTATCCTTTTTCCTTGCCGAGTCTCCGTTTTCCCGTTTGTCACTCTGTCGTGGCCACACCGCACCCAGAAATCCATCTTCTGCTCTTTTTATAACTTAATGCATGGCTATATTCATATTATGCTGTTTAAAAGAAAATATGAAAAGAGGAATTTGAATCCCCTGAAATTAAACTAGTTCCCCCACACTACTTCCTCTAACTTTATCAGCAATCTCTATGAAAGGATTTGTTTATCAACTCAACAAAAGCAAAAACAGTTCTTTTTAATCCTATCAAAGTCAAACTTTAGGGCTTTTTGACGCACTTTACACGTGCATCTTTTTTTTTTTTTTTTTTTTAACATTTATATCACAATACAATGCATGTGAAGTCTCTTGGGCCCCTCTGATAAGACAATGACTTCAACGTGATCCCGTTCTACCTGCAGTTGCTAAGCAACATCCACCTCCAACCTCTCACTCAGTCTCATTGGACAGTCTTGGAAAAACAGCTGTCAGCTCATTGGCTCAGAGGAAGTTAATAAACTTTAGTCACAGCCTTCCCCTTTCAGAAAAAGAGGGGGAAAAAGCTCAGTGTACAATTTTTGTGAATGAGAGAGAGGGAGGAACAGAAGCAGGCTGAAATACAGAGGGAGTGTCAGTGCTCAATTTTTTCTTGATGCGTGCTTGATCTAACTGTTAAAAAGCAGACAATGAAAGTATGCTGCAAACTGTCAGTTATGAGACTGATATCAAAGTCGAAGAAAAGATGTTTCCAGTATTATAGCCAGCACTGTGTTTCACCTTGGAGAGATGCTTAAGAGACACTAAAAGAGGGAGGCGGGTATCCGATTGCATGTTCAACATGAGTCTTTTGTGATGTTTGGCTGTGGGAGTATGAAAGCCGCAACCAAGGGGGGCATTAGTATCTCATTACTGTTTAGTCTGCAATTCAAAAATCTCAACAATAGTCCCACCAGTGATCAATACTAGCTGGTTAACAGTTGTGGTTACCAAATCACTGGTGCGATTCTGACGTTTACTTTCTTTAAAAAGAGGTCAAAATAAGATTAGACAAACTTATTACTTATCTATTTTTATTTATAATGGGGCTTAAAAATCTCTCAAAAACAAGACATACTTAATATTAACTAAAATTGTAAGAATGGAAAAAATGGTCAGGAGTTGCTTTACAAGAAAAAAAGAACAGCTATATATATATATATATATATATATATATATATATATATAATACATTGTTTTCACCTATGCTGCAGAATACAAGTAGGCTACAGCACATTTTATATGTTTACTGCATGTAAAATGAACTACAGGGTATATCAGACAAAATTTTAAATTATTAAAACAGGCCCGTGAGGGATTTTTTTCGAGGAAGATGATATGTAAATTCATATTAACCGAATCAATAAAAGCAATAAACGACTGCAGTTTAAATGTTCACTGGTATTCATGCTCATGTACACAAAGATACCTATAGTCTTGATAATTCATGACGCATAATAATTTTTTGCCCGATCACTAGCTAACAAAACACTTGTCAAAATCACGCAGCGCAACACAGAGACTATGGCCATTAGAAACTTTTATGCATGAATGGAAAGCCCTATTCCTGCTAACATCTACTCACCTACCTGAAGAACTCCATGTGGCCCTGTCGATCTGTCTGACTGGTTTTGATATCCTTCTTTAATTTGGATTTTATCAACATTTTCATTCATTTAAAGACTTCTCTGTACTTGTTGTCTTATGCAGGTTTGACGACCACTGATGTAATGACTGATGATGAAAGGTGATTGGCTTGAATTAACTTTGATGATAATTGCTTAGGGAGGCAAATTTAGCCGCCAAATTCATTAAGCCGCCATGTGTTTATCCAGGGGCGTCATGCACTCATTATTTTTGAGGGGGCACGAGTTGGGGGGGGGGGTCATTCGTCATATGACACACAGCAGCCACAACAGCACTTATGTTTTGTATATTTTTTTCCTTTTTATTTGAAACATTCCCAAACACATTAACTACATTATATTGCCAAAAGTATTGGGTCGCCCCCTTCTAATGAACAGGTTTGACTACTTTAGTAATTTCTATGAGTACAGATCTTAATGTTAAAACATATAATGATATTCTAGGAAATTGTGTGCTAATATTATAGCAACAGTTTGGACAGGCCCCTTTTCTATTCTAACATGACAATGCCTCTGTGTATAAGGCAAGGTTCAAAAAGAAAATGATTGATTCAGTCAGTGTGGAAGAACTTGACTGGTCTGCATAAAACCAAGTCCTAATCCCAGTTTAACACCTCTGGTGTGACTGTAAATGCAGACCTTGAGACAAAAACTCATCACCAAACACCAATGACTTGTACATATGGTTACAGTCATTTTAGACACTTCCAAAACTGTTGCAACAGAGATGGAAATACAATTTTTAAATACATGAATTATGTTCCCATCGTTGTTGCCACAGATTTGGAAGTGCATTTTTCTGTTGTAAAGAAGGGGGTGTCCCAATACTTGTCTACATAGTGTATGCATAAGTCATTGGTGTTTATTAGTAACCTAATAATTTAAACTATTAATAAAAACCTGTCTGTTTATGGGTGTCATGAGATTAAATAATTTTAATACGACTGACTTTGTATTTTATGTGAATTTAACATTAAAAGTTAATGTGAATAAAAACATTGCAAGTTAGGCTACTAATCATAACACTGTCATTGTACAGAAACAGAGCATTTACATTATCAAAGAACATTTTCACTGAGTCTAGTTCAAGCACTCTCAAAAACTCCCGTTAAAATCACTTAAGCTGTTTACACTATGAAATTAATATCTTACAGATTCGTACACACATTTACACTTTGTTGTTTCTGACGAGAGAATTCACCAGAAAGAGGTATTCAGTCAGCGAGCGAGTGAAGAAAACACCGGCCTTTTAACGATGACTCATCTGAACACCTCTGATTGGTCATTGCATTCATAAGCTCAACAGAATCGAGTGTGATTGGTTATAATGCGCAGCGCTGTAAACACGCGTCTGTCTAACGCAGATTTGAATTTAGCAGCTGATGATATGAGGCGCTGAACGTTCTAATCACTCCGATGTGATTGTTCTAAATATAGAAAATAATAATCGGCTATATTTTGTCTTTTGGAAGCTGCATTCAAAATCCACTTAAGGCTCAAAAATCTGAGGGGGCACGTGCCCCCTCACTCTGAATGGGCATGACGCCTCTGTGTTTATCGGTCGCATTTAGGATGGAAGCAAACATGTTGCGTCATTTGAATATCCAATCTGATTGGTCAGTTTAGTAACGATAGGGGCCAATCTGTAATCTGTAAAACCGCAATGAAAGAAAAAAAAAAGTTGACTGCACAATGTATAATAATTAAGAAAATTAATTAATACGTATAATACAGCATCTAATATATAATTATTTCCTGGAGAAATGTATACACTGTAGTCCCAATAACAAGAAACAATGGAGACTGTAAAATTACATTGAAATGAATCATAATTTTACTTCTAATATAAGTGCTTCTTTTCATTAAAATAACATATTATAATGACAATGGTACATGTTATTTTAGATACAAATACTGGACAGAAAGTCTGCAACTTGATATCACAGAACTGCTGAAGATAGTGGATGTGTGATAATTGTGTTAATACTTGGTAAAACTACAGTATGGCTACATATGAATACATTACTGCATATTAAAGGATTTTTCTAATCTCAGCCTGTCAGGTATGGGATATTTCAATATAATAAGTATCAGAGAATGATTTGAGAAAAAAAAGACCTTTGAGAAAAAAAAAATAGAAGATAACCATTTTTATTTATCTAAATTTTTAAAGAGAATTGGTAACAGAAAAGAGTTGAACACCTATAGGTGAGTTCTGGATGCCTCCCAAATCCCGCTGGTAATGCAACCGTCTGTAGCTTGACTTGGGCTTGCGGTTCAGCAGAGATGGAGGGTGGTCTCCTCACATTTCAGGCCTGGCTTATTCTCCGTTGATAAAGAGCAGAAAACACAGTAAAGATTTGGCAGAAAATTTAGACCGACTGCTTAATCTAAACAAGTTTCATTCTACCATTAATAGAGCGAGAGAGAGATTGGGAGTAGGAGGAGCAGATCATGTGGTTTTGGCTGTGTGCTTGACATTGCTTCACAGCTGTCAGGTGGTCCACCCATTACACCACTAGGCTATTTTAACAAACAATGCATTATGTGAAGAATTTCTAAATTGGATTATGTCACATCCAGAATGCATGAGAACAGTCCAGAAAGCAGTAAAGCATAACTAAACTAACTTTCCAGGTGTTGAGAAGGGTGATGCAAGGACCGTCAATCCAGATGACTTTCTCATGTGTTTGGGTGCTGCTGGTGTCACTTCATTTTTGCTCTGTTATTCTATAAGACTATAGACCCTTTTTGCGCCGACGTCACAGTTACGTCACAGCGCTAGCTGGAGGCAAAACAAAGCGAGAACTGGAGGCGGCCAATTCAAAACAGCGCAGTTTCGGCTACATAAGAAGCTTTAAATATCATCTTGTTGTGATGTTGGGTGCCCGAATCGATGTTGTAGAGACTCCAATTTGAAATTTTAAGGCATAACTGATGCCACTGCCAGACTAAACACCAACGACAGCCGTGGTTAAACGAGATAAAACGAGCGGACTGACAGAAACGATCGTCAAAAATGCTCGCATTTGCAGAGCACACTTCTTATCAGAAAAGGTTCAATAAAGTATTGTCTTTTGTTGTTATGGGCTCGTCTAAATATTTCTTATTCATCACAACTATGTCGTGTATGAAATAATGTCTGTGTGCATGTGTGTAAACAAACTGACGATTTATATGCTTAATCATATGTAATTGACAGTGGCAGCTGGCACACCTAAAAATAGATGCAGAATTATTCGTAATAAACATGCGGCGCTAGGGAGGGTCTAGCAGGTGCTCCAGCACCCCTAAGAAAGACCAAAGCACCCCCATATCACCCCCACACATAAAAAATGAAATAAATTAAAACTATTTGACCTACTACGCATGAATACGTGCATTGCAATATAACGTGACGTGAGCAGGCGCACTTTTCGAAATGTCAGCATTTTATTTTAAAAAGGGATCGGTTACTTGTGCCAAGTAGGCCTGCCCCCGACTAAAGATTTTTCTAGTCAACTAGTCACACTTTTATATTAAATAGATTAATATAACCTTTAATATATAGGCGTAGGCTATCGGCGCTCAAGCGCGCCCATAAAGCTTGCACCGGCAAAAGTAATGATTATGAATGTGTTGGAGGGGGTGAAGAAAACATTTGAATTATTTGTTAATAAACTAGTGCTTTCTTCTCAGTCAGTGTCGGCTGAAAAGATGAAGCTGCCGAATGCCGACGCCACTCGCCATCTCCACATGAACGTGTCTTGAATAGAGAATTATTTTTTTGAATGCAAGGGATTGCACGGGCGCCTCCATCATGTCATGCAGTAAGCGCGATATAGGCTTATAAAAGTTGATATGCGCTGACACTGACATACAGTGCATATTCATCTAAAAGAGGCAGCTGTGTGGCAATGCCCGAAACAGCAACAGTGTGGAACAATGGCAAATTCTCTCTCTTTATTTTTTTCTTCTTTCTTTCTTGTTTGATTGTTTACAAAAACACTAGCTTTTTTACTTCCTATGAACAAGTATATACAGATAGGCTAATAAATCCTCAAAACATACATATATATATATATATATATATATATATATACACACATCTTCATGATAGACAAGGTGAGTTTGTCTTAACTATACAGGTGATAGATGTGAGTCACTCAACTGAAGAGAATCCTGTCAGATCATCCATCCTTTGAGTAAAAGCGTGTGGGGGTCGGCCAATCTGGTTTCGTCCGTTAAAGTTAACCTTTTCAAATACCGTGTCCACAGTGCATCTATACCTTACATATGCAGGTAAAATCGGAATTTCTCCAGTTATTATTAAAAAAGCAAGCTAACAGACTTCATAGCTAGCGTTAGTGAAGCTGTCAGAGGAATCTTTCTGCCTCCAGCTAAGCCCCGCCCACAGAAAAACGTCACAATGTTTACTAACAGAAAAAGGGTCTATTAAGTTTCATTCTCCTTTGCAGAACAGCCAGCGCACATACAGAGTATGAGACTATTTAGCAAATACAATAAGCATGAAATATCTAAATGATCCCCCATTTCTTCTCGCCATGTCAGAATCATCAGCCTTTCATAATTAAAATGGCCTAAAACATAAATCCCACAAATGATGAATCAGTGTGACACTATAGCACAGATAAACTGGAGAGAAAAGTGTACAGTGAGAAAAACAGACTAATAATATGCAATTAATTCTCCAATTATGTAAGCACGTTAAGACTAAAAAGTTAAATATATTATTACTTGCCCATTCAAAATTAGCTTGTACTACAGAGGGCAGCTTTCAAAGCAGTTAATGTTAAGTCATATTTTAATGTCTAATTTAGTCAAAACAAACAAACAATATAATGAGATATTTGATCACGTTGATGTAATATTAATTTTTCTAGCCCAATGGAGGGCCAAACAGGCAGAACTTTATGGATGTGCTGCTCTGGATGCCATGAGCCCAGTACATCTGCCTGTAGGCGTGTTACATAATTATCTGTTAATAATAGCCTCATTAACAGAATTGATTACTGTTAATTCCTTAGGCATGATGTTAGAAACAGCACAGCTATTCACAGCGCAGCCGATTGTCTTGCAAACCAAAAAATACAATTCAAAAATAAACAGATAAAGCTTAGCAGACAGTCATGGTTTCGTCACTCTGACAGCTAAACCAAAGCATCTGCACTGAATCCTGTTCTGGCTGATGAAGATTTCAAGCATTTCTATGGAAGTTCATTGTATTGTTGGATATGTTAAAGAGTTTGAACATTTAAACGGGCCACACTCCTGACGGGAGGCTCAATTTTCTTTTGGTTCAGACAGATGGCATGCAGGAAATGGACCAAGATGAAGCTCAAACCTCCAGTCTCCAGACACCCTTTTTTCCTCTGTGGGCTGAACTCATAAGCTCTGAACACACTACAGAGACTACAAATCAGCAAGAAACAAGACGACTGAACTGCAATGCAAGACGAGGTGAAGATGCATGAAAATCTGCAGAGAATGTGGTTAATTAGACTGAACTAATAGGTTTTGCTCTGTGGCTGCAATTAAAAAAAATTTATGAAGCAAAATGTCAGTAATATAAATTGTAAATACCCCAGAAATATCAGATAAAGTACCTTTAAAACTGTTACAGTTCTGATGTTTGTTACCAGGCCAACAGCTACAAAAGTTTCAATGCAATTATCTGTATGGAGCTATATTGTAATCAGGAGGCCAAACGTTTGACTAGTTTGAGAATCTCGAAATATTGTGCATTATTCATGAACTGTCCAAGGTTATGAATGTAAGTACAGCAAATAAAAAAAAAAAAAAAAAATCATTTAAAGCTCAGTTCAATAAAACACAAGGTAGAAATTTCTCAACTGATATTTCTTTTTAAATCAGTCATGAAATAGAAACTGCTGACCAAAAAAGTAGCTCTCTAAATGGAGTGATTTTTTAATTAAAACATTGAAAAAGGGGAGAAAAAAAGTCACTCAGTGGCAATAATAACACCAAGTTGCTTTACAAGATCTGAACATCAATTAATACTTTGAGAGCTTCATATTAGGCTGGACAAGTTTTCTACGCACATACATATTTTAAAACATTAACATAAAAACAATCCAGTTTCCTAGAAATAATTAAGCCCAAATTCCTGCTCCTGCAATAAAAACAATAAAAAAAAAAACAATTAAAAAAAAAAACACCTTTTTAAATCTTTTCTACATCAACTCTAATGAGAAGGAAGTGTGTGAGGCCAGTGAATGAGAGAACAGTGCCTTTAATAGCAAGCTGAAGCCTCTCACATCCTCTTGGTGATTTTTTTAAAGAGTGCAGCAGGCCTCATTGAGCTCAACTTGGGCTTCCGCTGGTCAAGCTGATGGAGGTTTCCCTCAGACACACTCCGTACTACTCTACGGCTCGGCTCATTCTCTGATGATACTAGATATGGTGGAAGAGAACAGAGAAAGAATAAAGATTAGAAGAAAAAAAAATCTTAGAAGTTTATTTAAAAAATCTGGGGAAAAAAAAGCATAACTAATTCCCTAAAAATATTGATAAGAATTTTTTCTTGAGCATCAAATCAGCATATTAGAATGATTTCCGAAGGATCATGTGACACTGAAAACTGGAATAATGGCTGCTAAAAATTCAGCTTTGCTTCACAGGAATGAATTACATTTAATGAATTACAATTAAATTGAGCATTTCCAAGAGGGTCCTCGCACCATCTGTGCTTGGGCCCTAAATAGGCCATTTTAAATTTGAATAATTTCACAATATTATGGTTTTTACTGCATTTTTGATTAAATATATGCAGCCTTGGTGAGTATAAGAGACTTTTAATGTGAATTACAATTAAATTGAGTATTTCAGAGGGTCCTCGCACCATCTGTGTTGGGTTCTGGGAGGTCATTTTAAATTTGAATAATTTCACAATATTATGGTTTTTACTGCATTTTTGATTAAATATATGCAGCCTTGGTGAGTATAAGAGACTTTTTTAAAAAACAAACAAAAAAAAACTAAAAAAAAAAAAAAAAATTACCCCCACGCTTTTGAAGGAAGAACAAAAAAAAAAAAAAAAAAAAAAAAAAAAGGCATGCTACATAATTTTTAATTAAACGATCATCATTTTTAAACATTGGTGCCATATTCTACTGCGGTTAATTTAATAAAAGCAGTCATGCCGAACACCTTACAAACTAGTGTCGTCAAAAGTACCGACCGCGATACCATTCGGTACTAAAAACGTCCATTTTTCACGTTGGAGCGCTTTGAAAGCCGCGTCTATTAGTGGATCCGTCTATGTGCAGATATATTAGGGATCCACTGATGGTGACGGATCCGCTGATAGACGTGGCTTTCAAACGCTCTTGTGTGTTTCTGTGTGAGCGCTCGGTGAAGAGCGTGAAGCGATGATCATTGCAGCCAATCACAGACGTATCTGTTGAGCACGTGAACACAATAACCAATCAGCGCTGTTTAAGAATATGCTCAACAGCACTCAAATCTTAGCGGGACGTTTTTAAAATTTCAGTACCAAATGGTATCACGGTCTGTACTTTTGACAACGCTATTGCAAACATGGCAAAAACCACTGTAATGCGTGGCCTCTAGTGGCTTATTACTTTATGAAACTGGGGTAAATTCAGCCAACTCGTGGCATTATATTGCTAAGGAAAAAAGAACGCGTGTAAGCCACTGGGAGTGGGAGGAGGAGATTGTGCGCTTCTGGCTGTGTGCCTGACATTCTTTCACAGCTGTCAGCCGGCCCGCCCATTACACTATTACAATACTTTACCAAACATAATGGATAATGTGAGGACTTCATAAATAGAATATAATAAGAGACGCTTATGTTCCACTTCCAAGATACAAATGGAAAGCCCATAGAGGGTAAGTGTAATTTTTCTGCATTAAGAATAGCACACTAACCTCCAAAACGTCGGATTCTCAGCGGTTTAGATGCCTCGCAGGGATCTCTCTTTATGCGCTTGGGTGCTGCAGACGCAGCCTGAGAACTGTCTTCTTTCCCAGTGTTGGAACTAATACAAAGAGACACAAAGTGAGATTTTGGAAAACACCAAGAGTGCAAAATGTCAACGAGGCATGATTTGAAACAGCCCCAGCGAACGTCCCATAATAAACACACACCAGTTGAATTTGCGCTTGACCTGAGCAGCTGAGGTCATGGCCATGTAGGACGGTTTGGATTTTCGCAGGTCTAAAAGTGATGGGATCGCCAACCTAGAAGGCAATTGGAAAGAAACTTATTCACACCAGCTACAACAGAACTACCTATTAATTAATGCAAATTATACTGTTTTCACAGCAAATTTGACCTTTTAGCTGGCTCATTTCCGTTGTTAGCACGCAGTGCCCGAAGTGTCGTGTGGCCAGGGGGCTCAGGTGATAGGATCACTGTGGCATTACCGCCTGATGGGTCCTCGTTGTGACCAATGTCAATAGTGGAGTTTGGATCAAAGCTGCTGGAGGTTTTCGGGTGGCCCTCAGGAGTGTACTGCAGCGGGAACATGCCCTCCTGTTTTAAGACCTCCTGAACAGCAGGAGGGTAATGGGACAGCACAGGAATGGGCCCATCCTCATCTGGGTTTGCAGGAGACACCGACAGCTTCCTCCTGATTGGTTTTTTAAGAGGACATTCAGCATTTCCATCCTGATGTTGAGGGCTACGGCCTGAAAGAGCAGAGAACAACAAAATTCATCAACTTCACTGGAAGACGTCACCAAATGGAAAAGGCTTCTCATGAATCTTTTACTGTTTTGATAAAAAAAAAAAATCTGATATATTGATCATTTCCCAGTCAAAGCTAAAATGTCAACAACAGAAATGTCCAAAACGCATTTAAACATCATTTTAAATAGTACATTGAGTTGCTATTTTACAACATAAATGCTACACAGTGATTTGAGGGGAACAATCATTATCAAACAATTCAAGAGTTCAAATGAACTTCATTGATTTGACATATAACTTCAGTATGACATTTGCATGTCAGTCCTTGGATTTTGTTATGTCTGTGTTTATAGACTTGAAAACTGATAGACAGATAGATAGACAGACATAACAGACAAGATAAATACATGTACAGACAAACAGGTAAACAGATGGACAGAGACAGACAGTCAGACAGAGAGGTAGACAGACAGACTGAAGGAAGTGACCTATTGTCAGATGATGATATCAAATAATAACTGCAACATTCAAAGTTTAACGTTAAAGTTTATATGAGACGAAAATTCTAGCAATATATCGCAAACACTAATGAAACAAAAACTACCGTTCTGAGAACTGGAGATGTTTTCTTTGTATTAAACACATTCCTGTCACAAATTTCATAAAGTGGTGGCCAGAGTAAAAAGTATTGGGGCCATTAATGTATGAATGAATTTTGACCAACACAAGTAGCTGGCATATCATAATATTAATCAGTGTTGTCATCTGATTTGTGAGGCACATTCCTAGACACACATAGCTCTCACACACACGCAAGTTTTCATTACAGATGGAAATACACAAACATTATTCACTCATTCAACAGTGAATAATTTATCCACACTCGTCACGTGAGTATTCATGAGCGGCGTGCTGTTAAAGAGCAGGTTCTTTTGCGCCGTTAAGACAGACAGTACATGTATGTGTGTGCCGGTGGGTGTGTGTGGGTGAGGAAGGCAAGGGAGGCTCCAGGAAGCTGTTGGAGGGGTCTGACGTTGGATATTGAGTGGCGGAGTATGCCGGAGCACGTCGCAGTCTGGCCGCACACTGACTCACACGATGCAGAAAAGCGAGGGAGAGAGAGAGACACTGCGGCTGCATCTTAAGTGTTCTTGACCAATCGCGATGCTTCAGAGCTCCTGCTGGTTAAACTGTTGACACACAGCCATCTCTCCTTCTCTCTGAGTCAGTGCTGATTCTCAGAAATCTGGATTGCATGGGAGAGGACCTGACATCCTGTTAATGACTAACTATACTCACTTTTTTAGCAAAAGAAAGTTTGAGAGCTGAAAACGGCTCTTATGAAAGTTTGAGAGCTGAAAACGGCTCTTATGAAAGTTAGACCGACTGTGCTTTGCTTTGACGGCCTCTCGAAGCTGGCAGCTGTAAAGCACAGGCGATATAACTTCATTTGAGAGGCACAGGGTGATCAGGTGACAAAGAAGGGAAAAAAAAAAAGAAAACACACACAGAGAGGATGGGCAGCAGACAGTGATGTATGGCCCAGAGCGGAGGCAGAGGAATAGGTGCGATCAGTAATTGGTGGCAGAGTGCTCTGGGTGGCGTATTTTTGGCCGGTGGGATTAAAACATGCATGAGGCTATTTCTGGAGGAAGCCACTGCGGATTAGGGTCGCCTGGCTCTCGCTCTCTTTTTATTGCAGAATCGTCCTCGCCCAATCCAGGAGCGTTTCATACTATATGTAATAGCTCCCCCCTCCCTGCACCGAGCAATGATTTTATGAATGAAATTCGGAAGGGCGGAGGGTCGGCGCTACTGAGAGGCTAGAAGTAGATGGCGAGGTGAGGAGGAGAGACAGACAATGGAGATATAAGAATGGTTGATTAAAAAATAAGCACACAGACAAAAACAGACAGAAACATGAAAGAAAAGAGTGAAGGCGACAAGAGGAAGGAGAATGGAAAGAAACAGACCGCAGGCTTAAGTCTGAGAGGCAGTCTCGTGCGCGTTGACACGTGACCCCTCCTGCTTCTATCCTCTATTCCATCACTATTTTCCACCCTTTCATGCTCTCGCTCCCTCTCTCCACCGAGCACTTGAGCACGAGTGCAGCGACGGTATCATCATGAAGCGCGTCGATGGTGGGGGTGGGGCGAGGTTCATTCATAACCCTCTCTTTGAATCTCTGTATCTCTTTCAGCTCCTGCAAACAGGGCTCCATCTCTATTGTCTTTAAGCAGGGAACGCAGAGCAGGACGACCTGAACACAGCTCTTATTTTCTGCTGCATGAATGCAAGAAGGACTTGTTCGACACTGTGAACCTTGAAAATAAGCGTCTGTTTTTAAAAATGGAGTAGCAAATATATTTTGGTGCAAATCTGAAAATGTTGCATTGCATTTACAAAAATATGACAGAGCAGTTACACATACACATAGAAATGAACAGAAAATGTGTGTGAACTGAAATCTGTCTAAAAGGAATAAATGCTATATTTCATGTTTATAACAAAAGAAAGGAATCTAGAGGTCATGAATATTGCATTTATTTTCTAAGTGCCTAAAATGAAATACTAGTTTGTCCTTACAATAGCTCAAGTAGAACAGCCTGGAAACTTACACCCCCCACCCCCCCAGTGGACTGATAAAAACCTGAACACCATTTTTTGTGTGAAATATGCATCAAATTTTGTGTTTCTTTTCAGGCAGCAAACAAATCATTATTCATCATTTTCGAAAAGCTCCATTTGCTTCCACTGAAAATGAACTTTTATACTGTCCTGACCTGGTCAAATCCCATATGGTGTTTGAAATTAATCATTCAAATTTAAACAATCATTGGACAGGGGGGGAAAAAAAGTAAAAAATAAACAACAGAAACACCCCAATGTCCTTGTCAAAAATGAGGAATTACAGACATAGGAAATTTGTTTCTAATAAATACCATGTTCGACAATGCAAAATATTCCAATACTATCAATGCAAACGTTTACAATATTTTTTCCCAAACATAATTCTTAACAGTATCCATCTGTTTTCCCCCACTTCCCTCTTTTTCTTCTTTGCAGGTCTCTGTATTTTCCTGAAATGTGTGTATTTCCCACAGCGTGTCTCAATCAAATGAGGAACACCTGTTCTGCAGCAAATATCATTACTCTCCATTTACAGAGCAATAACTCACCACTCCTTCAATTTCCCCAAGCTTTCCTGTCTTCCTTTTCCCCTCTCTCCCACCCCTCGATTCCCTCCATCCTGTGAAAAGCTTGTTTTTGTATTTCATTCGGTCAGCATGGAGAATGTCAAACAACTCTGTTAGTTTCTAAGCTAAAATAAAGTTATTTACATAATTATGTTAATGAAAGTGTCAGTTTCATTTTTTCTTTTATTTATTTAAGGCACTGATATATGATATGACTCTTAATAAAGCACTATTTTATTTTGATGCTTACATGGAGAATGATAAATGATTGATGTATTGAAAGGGGACTATTGTAAACAAAGCTAGTTTACAAAACCTGAACAGCCTAGCTGAGCCTTCACAATCGTGCAACACATACATGGGCTGTCAAGTATGAGCAATGTGACAGATTCGAGCAGCTGGATTGATGACTTAAGCAGAATATGTTGAAGCAGACAATGGGGGGGGAGACAGAGATGAGTTTACCTTTAGATAAGCGTGTTGGTCTGAGACGCTGTGAGGTTCGGCGTGTGTGTTTCTCTGAGCCTGAGTGAAGAGAACGCATTGTTATTCATTTGTGCTGGTCCTTCCCAGTCCAGCATATACATCACACGGGAACTAAACGCGTCTTAAATCAAGACACATACGTCTGTCAGCGTTCACACAATGCAGATCACATTACACTGACATGGAGAACAGTAAATCACGAGGCAGACATAAAATGAGATCACTATGAGGTGGCTGTATGACACAAATGAGATGGCTCATCTTGGAAGCAGGAAGTTTACTGACATTATCTTTTGGATTATTTCCTTACGTCCTCAGCTGTGGACATTACCCCAAAACAGGGAAGATAAATAGCATTTTAAAACAAGATAAAAAAAAACAGGAAAAAGTATAATAGTTTTAAAAATTATATAAAAATAAATCAACATATACAGCATTAGAAGAAGATGGTTGTAGTCATGTTTATCTGCTAAAATTATAATGCTCATTATGATTATCTGCATCAATAAAAAAGCAAATTTCTTTACACAAACTACATTTCAAAAGTTTAGGGTCAATAAGATTAATGTTATAGTAAGTCTCTTAAGCAAACACAGTAAAAACAAATAAAATATTTAAAATGTAAATATTCTATTTAGACACATTTTAAAATGCAAAGTCTTCAGTGTCACATGATCCTTCAGAAATAATTCTAATATGCTGATTTGGTGCTCAAACATTTCTCATGTGAAATTTCTTATATCACATTATCTAATGTTCTGCTTGATATTTTTGTGGAGACTGTGATACATTTTTTCATGGTTATATAATGAATAGAAAGTTCAAAAGAACAGCATTTATTTGAAAAAGAATTTTTTTGCACCATTATAAATGCCTCTACTGTCATTTTTGATCAATTTAATGTGTCCTCAATAAAAAAAAACATATAAAAAAAACAAACACAATTTACCGACACCCAACTTTTGAATGGTAGTGTAGTAATCAGACATTGTGGGTCAGCTAAATCCATAAGGTTTTGATGAAATGCTTTAGGCATCGGCGTAGCACCAGTTTCAAGAAAGACGATGTCTTAAATGTGAGATGTGTGAGACAACATTTCTCATTTGAAGGTTTGACTGTTTCATCAAGATTTCACTCACTGCATGGCGTGCTCTGGTGAGACACGAGGTGTGAGAAAGACAGGATGGGCTGTAGATGAGTGCTTCCTGTGCCACCATCATCCCTGTCCTCTGCTTTCTCCTGGTCTGCCCAGACCACACCCCTCTCTCTATGCACCAGCCGCTCCAGCACCTCCCACTCAGCGTCATCTGTGGCAACGTTCGCGGCCTTCAGCGCCAGGTGCTGACGGCGGCAGGTGGACAGCAGGGCGTTCACCAACCTGACAGGACAGGTGGAGAGCAAGTGTAGTATAGTTGAATGATACAGATGGAGGCATTTACATTGCAAATTTCAAATTAATCTGAAGCCATCCAGAACATATAAAAGAATACATAGTTTCCCACAAACACATAGATTCAGGGTGACTAAGTTCAAAATTATGAAACCTGGTGCAAAACCTCAACGAGTGTTGACTCATACTTGTGCGTGTGAGTGTTTTCCTGGTCTTGAACACTGATGAGGTGGCTCATGTGCTTGATGTGTTGCTGAAGGTCAGTGATCTGCAGCTGCAGCTGATGGCACTGCAGTTCTCTTTTCAGCTCCTGTATGCAGAAACACAAAGAAAAATGCAACCATAATTGCAGCAACCAATAGCTGCATCCCCATCCCCTTGATATTAATGCTAAGCATATCAAAATCATTCAACATCATGATTTCAATAGTACAAACAGGTGGGATAAAAATACAAATAAAATAAACACAAGAATGATATTTGATCATTTTCATTTAAATAACAGCAATAAATTTAATAAATAGCAATGAAATTACAATAAATATCCATATTTACCTGAATGTGTTTACCAAAATCAACAATATGGACAATTCATTTTACATCGTCAACAAAAATAATGCATATATCATAAATCAGGTCACAGGTAGGGACAGTCTACCATCTATTAGATGGCAAATTTTAAATAGAATATCAAGCTCAGGAGTGAGACTGTCA
>JAFVLL020044099.1:0-12805 GCA_021397915.2 Tor tambroides | reverse complement strand
TTTTTTTTTTTTTTTTTTTTTTTTTTTTTTTTTAGTCTGAACTTGACCTTTGCCTTTGTACAACAGAATGAAGGCTAGTACAGCAAGCTCAGTTCTCCTGAAAATGATTTATTGAATTGAAAAAACCTAAGGGTTAGATAAAAGATCAGGGCAACATAGAAGAGATTGTGGGTGCCGTCAATAGCTTGCAGTGCATTGTGGGAGGTGTGCTGTGGGTGGAGTGGCGTTTTCCATGTGGTTAAGTGGTCCAGGTCAGAACAGGAAATGACAGTCTGTGTTTCGGAATAGTGCCAACTCACCTTTCCATGCTTCCTTGTTGAATTTTTGGTCTTTAAAAATATACTAACTTAGCTGTCTTACTATGTCTGCAGTATACTGTAGTATGTGGGTGTTTATTCAGTTTTGGGCACTTTTATGTACTTGCTTATATTATTAACTAACAGCAGGTTTCAACAGGTCATGTTATACTGTAACTGTCATTTATCTTGCCTTAATTTATTTTTGCTATTTTCAAATGTCTTTTTTTTATATATTTAAATTATGTTTATTAGATGATATTATGTTATCCTTGTCCTAGTCCCAGACTTTGAATCTGTATCTGATGCATTTTCAGTCAATGAAAGTGCATCATAAGAATATAAATTTTGTTAAAATAACTGTTTGAATATTTTTGTGAATATATTTTGAAAATAATTTCTATACATTTCAAAAAATTATACAATTTTATGTGAATCCACTGTCATTTAGTTGACATCATTTCCACTAAAACCAATATTTTTTACCACTTATAGTTTATTATTATTATTATTATTATTATTACTACTACTACCAGAAATTAATATTGCCAGTGCTTCAGATGAAATGAAAGAGAGAGAGAGAGAGAGAGAGAGAAAACCTCTAAAACTAAGCTCTGAATTTGCAAAATGTGAAAATCATATCTTATTGTGTGCATTTTGGATATATAAAATGCTACTTGAAAAATAGTATACCACAAATACACTTACATATTTATGTAGTTAATAAAATACCCTGCAATTGTACTCTTACTGTACTAAACTTGTATACTTAAAGTCTGCTAAATTGGAACAACTAATTTTGTGCTTAATGCACTGTAATTATGGTACACTTTAAATATACTGCATTTGAAGACCTGTATTACTCAAAGATTATACAATCCTCATCAGTTTTGACATTAAAACACATTTTAGGCTTAATATTAAGAAATGTGCATTGTGCACAAGTAGTACTCCAAATAAAGTTTAATTACAATTTTTGTATCAGTCTCGAGCGATATGTCAGTAAATATATTAATAGATTTAAACTTAGTATGAAATACATGTATTTTAAATGTTACTTTTTTACTAGGGGTATTGTTTGTCAGAAAAAACTAAAACAAAAAAAAACATTGTAATCATTTCTGGCAAACATTTAGCAAAATTTAACAATTAGAGCGTCATTTTACATTATATAAAATACACATACAGACACACGCCTTGATGGACATTGTTAGTTGACAAAGTGTGAAACGGTGTAATATGCATATATATTTATTTACTAAAAGTGCACATGGTCAAAAATGCCCATAAATTGAAAAACACCCATGTATGCTGTGCACAGTATGCAATATATTCAGCTGCACAGTATTGAGTAAGTAGTATTCTGTACTGAGCAAAGCCTTGTCCTGTCTGAAGAGTTCTGAACGTTTGCATTCATGCCATGTGATCTACAGCCGCAAGAGTTCAGTTCCTGGTCTCCGCCTCTAAGCGATGTGCTTCTTTTTGGCTGCTGTCCTTGGCGCTAAACGCTCACCTGCGCACAACCCCGAGCAACCGCGATTGCCGTAAAGAGACCTCACCTTCACAACATCTGAAGAGGCTCACTGCATGTATTACTGTTTTCTCAACCACTGTTGGCATATTCTACACTGCCTGCTGCTAACTTTTTGTCTTCCCTGACAGGAAGTGTCTCGCTCTCTTTATCTCTTTCATTCTCTCGCACTTACAAGCTCTTTCTCTTTCTCTCTCCTCCTCCTGCTTCTGGTTTTATCAGTTCTTTGGAAGATGCTGGAGGCTTGTGAAGACAGGCATTAAAATGAGTTATGAGCTCACTCTGCCTCTCTCACCGTCCCTGTCCCCTGAGCAAACCTCAGCTTATGAGGAATCTCAGCTAAAATAAATACACTCTCGGAAACATAAAAAATGAGGTGAGGAATGAGAGATATGGGCTGTGGAAGGGGCTTTTGAAATGGCAGGCCTGAGAGCGACGACAAGGGCTATTAACGACCCTTTCCCCAAGCTTAGTTTTAGCAGATACATTATACAGTAAGCCATCACAATTTGTAATGCCTAAAGTCACACAATTAGTACTCACTAGAAGTCTTACAGCTTGTGAATTGAAGTCGAGGTGACTATAACAAACAGTTTCCGTGTTGAATATTGATTTTTGTCTTGCAGTTGTTTATCGTAGAAGAATAGTTCACTCCAAAATTCCGTCGTCATTTACACAGCTCTGAGCTGCTTCAAACCTGTTGGACTTATTTTCTTTTGTGGAGCACAAAATGAGAATGTTTGACGGATGTATGTTTTCCATGCAATTACAATTAATATTAAGTGGTGCTTTCAAGCTTTGAAAAGGCCAAAAAAGCACCAGAATGTATTATAAAGTATTTCATTATGTCTGTGTCAGAGGTGTAAAGTACTTGAGTAAATGTAACTAATTACTGTACTTAAGTATCTTTTCGGATACTTTGTAGTTGTACTGAGTATCAACGATATTAGCAACTTTTACTCTCTACTTCACTACATTTTTGAATGAGTATCTGTACTCTTTACTCAACTACATTTGAAATGAGTGTTGCAGTTACAAATTACATTTTGCATGGTACCTAGCTTTTCTGCAGCAGTTTATTTATGCTACAAAATATGTGATATCGCCAACTACATGGCACTGAAAGTACATCTTGTGCATTTTGCCCTTACCCAAACTTGTCAACAAGGTTACTTTACGTGAATGTGAGCTCCTTAGCAAGTACTTGTGAATCACATGTGTTTTTTATATGAGATGAGGACATGACTCCGGCTGGAAATGAGGCCGAAACCAGCACATTCAGTGCAAGACGACTTTGACTTTTTAATTTTACCTGACATTATTTTATTTCTACTTTATACTGAAGAGACCTTTTTGAAGGTTATTGTTTTTTTGCTTTTGCAATTTTGAGGTGTTCAGTTTTATTTTGGTTTTAGAAAATAAGTGTGATTGCTCTTCTCACAAATCAACTCTTTCTTGTTTTTGTTGCATTTTCTGTGCCTTGTCCTGGACTTTTATGTCACTTCCTGTTTCCTGTGGTTTTTGTAGTCAGTTTGTATCTTATCTTGTTCAGCTTGTTAGCCTCCTGTATATACAGTCATTATCAAAAATATCGGCACCCTTGGTAAATATGATCAAAGAAGGCTGTGAAAATTAATCTGCATTGTTAATCCTTTTGATCTTTTATTTTAAAAATTCACAAAGATCTGACCTTTCACTGAACTAAAACAATTGAAAATGGGGGAAAATCTCATTATGAAATAAATGTTTTTCTCAAATACACATTGAACACAATTATTGGTACCCCTAGAAATTCTTAAGAGTAAAATATCTCTGAAGTATATTTCCATTCATATTTACAATTTTGAGCACTCCAGGGGGATTAGGAACATGAAATTATCCAGCCATGGCTTCCTGTTTCACAGAAATATAAATAGGAGGGAAAACAAAGTCCAAATTCCCTTAATCATCCATCACAATGAGAAAAGCCAAAGAATATATTTCTGATGTGCAGCAAAAGATAATTGAGCTTCACAAATTAGTGAAGTGGCTTTAAGAAAAGAGCTAGAGCAGTGAAAATTCCCATTTCCACCATCAGGACAATAATTAAGAATTTCCAATTAACAGAAAATGTTATGAATCTGCCTGGAAGAAGACATGTGTCTATATCGTCCTAATGCTCGGCGAGGAGGAGAATTTGAGTGACCAAAGACTCTTCAAGGACCACAGCTGGAGAATTGTAGAGAAAGGTTGAGTTTCGGGGTCAGAAAACCTTTAAAAAAATTGTCAAACAGCCCCTACATCACCATATGATGTTCGGGAGGGTTTAAAGAAAAATTCTCCTCACTCATCCAAAAACAATCTCCAGCATATTCAGTTGTCAGACACGACTGGAACTTCAAATGGGACTGGCTTCTATGGTCAGATGAAACTAAAAAAAAAAAAAGAGCTTTTTAGCAGCAAACACTCAAGATGAGTTTGGTGCACACAGAGATAAAAAAAAAAGTTCCCCATGTGTACAATGAAATATACTGCTGTATTTTTAATGTTGTGGGCCTATATTTCTGATGGAGGTCCTGGACGTCTTGTTTAGATACATGGCATCATGGATTCTATCAAATACCAACAGATAAAAAATCAACAAGTGACTGACTGTTAGAAATCATATAATGGGCCATGTTTAGATCTTCCAACCGGACAATAATTCAAACACAAACCTCAAAAACAACACAAAACCAAGCTTCTGCTATGGTCATTCCAGTCCTCTGACCTGAACCCTGTAGAAAATGAGTGAGGTGAACTGAAGAGAAGCAGCACCCTGGGCAACATGGAGCTGGGAATCTAAAGGGTCTGGAGGATTCTGGATGCAGAATGTCTTGATCTTGTCAGGTGTTCTCAACCTCATCAGGCATTATATGAGAAAATTTAGAGCTGTTAAACTGGCAAATGGAGGTTTCAAAAATATTGAATAAAAGGGTGCCGTTAATTGTGGCCAATGTGTATTAGAGAAAAACATTTATTTCACAATGATATTTCCCCCTATTTTAAATTCTTATTATTCAATGAAAGGTTAGATTTTTGTCAATTTTTTAAATAATAGATCAAAAGGATTAACAATGCAGATTAATTTTCACAGCCTTCTTTGATCCTAGGTGCCGATATTTTTGGCCATGACTGTATATACAGACCTAGTGTTGCTTTAGTTCTTTGTGAGTTGTTGAATGTAATGGTTGTCTGTGGTTTTTGGCTTATTATTTGTTCTAGTTTTTCCATGAAATGCCTGCACATAGATCTTTGCCTCTGCCTGTTTTCCCCAGCTTCTCCACAATGTTACAGTTTTTGACTGGCATGTCTCTTTGACTAGTGCATCTTTGAGCCTATATTTAGTATAAGTAAAATACTTAAGTACTGTTAAAATCCGATACTTTAATACTTTTACTCAAGTTGTTTTGGAATTGGTGACTTGTAACTTGTAGTGGAGTCATTTTCATTGTAAGGTATCTGTACTTTTACTCAAGTATGGTTTTCAGGTACTCTTTACACCTCTGGTCTATGTGTTTAAATATACAGTGTTGTTTTTTATTTATTAGTTTGAAAGAAATTCACACTTCTATTTAGCAAGTAAAAAAAAATAAAAAATCATGCATTAAAATGATCAAAAGTGACAGTACAAGCTTTTACATTTGTACTATAAAAATAAAAATAAAATATATATACACACGTGTATATATATATATATATATATATGAAGAGTTCAGATGCGAAAGCCTCTAAGCGCCATCTGCAATTTTCTTCTAAAATGAGCATTTTTATCAGGCTCCTATATTTATGTTTTGTTATTTCACTTTAATTGCATAGAAAAGGACCTATACATTGCTATTAGAGTAAAATTACTGAACATAAACATAGGAGCCTGATAAAAATGCTCATATATATATATATATATATATATATATATATATATATATATATATATATCTTGTCTGGTGCAGTCTTAACAACCTGGAGCTGAACACGCTCAAAACAGTGGAGATGATCGTGGACTTCAGGAGAAACCCCCCTGCTCTCCCCCCACTCACCATCATGGACAGCACTGTGGCTGCAGTGGACTCATTCAGATTCCTGGGCACCACCATCTCCCAGGACCTGAAGTGGGTCAATCACATAGACTCCATTGTCAAAAAGGCCCAGCAGAGGTTGTGCTTTCTTCACCAGCTGAGGAAGTTCAACCTGCCACAGGAGCTGCTGAAACAGTTCTACTCCGCCATCACTGAATCCATCCTATGTACTTCAATAACTGTCTGGTTCAGCTCAGCTACCAAATCTGACCTCAGAAGACTACAGAGGGTAGTCCGGACTGCTGAACGAATCATTGGTACAACCCTCCCCACTTTCCAAGAACTGTACTTATCCAGAGTTAGCAAAAGGGCTGGCAAAATCACTCTGGACCGTTACATGCAGCACACTCTCTTTGAACTGTTGCCGTCTGGTCGATGCTACAGAGTTCTGAGCACCAGAACGGCCAGGCACAGAAACAGTTTCTTCCCTCAGGCAATCCATCTCATGAACACTTGACAAAAAACGTGGAACACACAACACTATTATACACTTACACTTACTTATCTAACACACATACTTAGTTTACATTTCGAATTTGCACATAATATACATACAAAACTGTCTATTGTATTACACCTGTACATACAACTGTCAATTTGTATATTCTTATTCCCTATTTACTTGTTCTATTTTTATTCTTTTATTATCTGTGTTTTTTGTTTGTCACTGTCATCCTGTTGCACTGCGGAATCTTCTGTCTCGAAAACAAACTCCTCGTATGTGTAAACATACCTGGCAATAAAGCTTATATATATATATATATATATATATACATATAATTGCATAATCAATTTATTTTTGGAATTTTTCTCCTTTTAGTAGCCTAATGATTCGGCCATCAGTTGCTCCATTTTTGATGGCAGCTTCTGATTTCTGAACTTCTGAAGCTCTATCTAAATTCACACGCCTACTTTAAAACTGCTTTACTGAATCAAAACTAAAGTGTTTTTCTAATAACGTTCAATCTGTTCAGCACATGGAATAATAAGAAATATATTGCAGTTTTTGTACAACAAGATTAGCCTTGATCGATCACACACAAAGTTCCTCTAAGTTCTCATCACCACTTTCCAGCTCCACATCTGAGGCGTTTTATTATGACTGCAGGCCATAGAATATGAATTAGATTGCGAAACTTCATCTGCTGGAGATTTTCAGTCGTCTTCTCTCTGATAAGAATACTCTCCAGCTGGTTTGGTGCCTAAAGTGGTTTTATTCAAACGCTTAGCAGGAAGTGTACCTGGCAAAAAGCCTGTGAGAAATTTCGCTCCTTTTTCAAACACAATGTCTTGATAAGCTGGCATTGTGCAGTATGTGAAAACACACATTAACATGTAAGAATTACCAGCCAAGCCATCAACACATGGTAGAGAGCATCTCCGGAAATGACTGTCACTCAGCCCACATTTAATGACAACATAAGCACGTAACTCCAAAAGGGTTGGTGCGGACAAAGGATGGTGTGGGTGCGTGACGCTAATTTTTAATAAAACAAAGGCTGATTATCCAAACAGCATGCAAACAACCTGCCAGTCAGCAATGTGTAAAAAAAAAAAAAAAAATCAAAAATATGTAGAACAAAACAAATACCAAATGTGTTAATGGCAGCTTATTGGTTAAAATGATAGATTGTTAAAAATGAAATTTTTGCTTGTGTGTGTGTGTGTGTGTGTGTGTGTGTGTGTGTGTTTTCTCTTCAGACACTAAAATCATAATCAAGTCTATTCTACATAATTATAGTTTTATGAACTATTTTTTATTTAAACATTTGAGGTTTGGAATATAAATAAATAAATAAATAAATATGTATACATATATATATTTATTTATTTTTGAAAAAAGTGAATTTTTTAAATCAGAAATATAGTAAAAACTTTAATGTTAATATTGTGAAATTTTAATATAAGTTTTTTTGGGGGGTTTTTTTCAGCAATCATTACCCCGATCTTCAGTGTCACATGATCCATTTCATTTTAATATGCTGATTTGCTTCTCAAGAAACATTTCTTATCAATATAGTGCTACTTAATATTTTGTGGAAAGTTATACATTTCAGGATTATGAGATGAAAAAAAAAAAACAGTATTTATTTAAAATGGAATATTTTTGTAACATAAATGTCTTTGCTGTTACGTTTGATCAATGTGTCCTTGCTGAATCAGTAAGTATTAGAAAGTATTAATTTCCTTCCAAAAACTTTTGAAAAGTAGTGTATATGGCTGCTTTGTGTGGGCTGAAAGACACTTCATTCAGTTTCCCATTCTGCTACACCTTTTCAAGAAAATAATGGTTTGGATAGACATGTGGGTACATAATGACAGATTTCATTTTGGTGAGAATTAGGCCTTTAACAATCCCATCTAAAAGATTTCAGGTTCAGTCTATTCAGGAAGTAACGGAAATCACAGTCCTGCTCCATTACACAAAGTTTCTTGGAAGACTTTCTCAGTAAACTGTAAGCAGCTGCTTAATAACAGCTATCACTAATTATGACAGGAAACCTTAATCAGAGACAAGCTCTTAAAATGTTAAGTTGAAGTTCATGCGATGTAGTTCAATGTGCTTAGAACTTTATTTAAGCCTGTGCAAATAATATTTTTGTACACTGGGGGTTGCGGTGGGTTATTTCTGTCACTTTCCCCATTACAGAGTTGTTTATTTGAGTCTTCACATTTCATTCTGCCTGACTGCCTCAGTCAGTTCCTATACAAAAGGGGATCCATAGAAATAAAATATTGATATTTGTGCTTTGCTAGAATTACAGACGCCATGACAGCCTGTCTTTATTTATCATTTTAGTATTTCACTATCAATACTTAAGACTGCGTTTGAGAGCAATTTACTGCAGCTCACGCCACTAGTCAAGACAATCTGCTTTCAGCATATTGCGGGATATTAAAAATTTACTGTTTGTGCGTTCCGTCTCGAAAGTGTGATAAATCTCTTTTTGTTCACAGTTGTTTCTTCCTCTGAAATAAGTATTGATCTGACAGGTGGGCTGTTGTGTTGGAGAGTGGTCCTGAGCTGTAATATTGAAGTCTGAATCGATACCGTATACATGTCTAAATGTCAAGTCATCTGTGCTTTCTTGCCATCACACTATCGATATTTACCCTTCTGCATATCCCAAAATGAATCTCGAAATGCTTATCGCTCTGAAACTATTTTCCAGAGCTTCTTAGCTGCTTCTGGAACTGAACTGAACTCTGAACTTTTTTTTTTCTTACTCTGAACTTTCCTGAGAGTGAAGTCAGCTGATTTGACCCACATGTCAATAAAGAGGTGCAAAGTTTGGAATAAATGTTTCTAAATGTTTTATAGTCAACATGAAATCAAATTTGACCCATTTCAATCATGTTTAATGTTCCTTGTCATATTGTGCTCAAGTGGATGTTATTCCAAAGATTTTTATTTTTTATAGTCTTTCATAAAAATAGCTCCACCTGCTGTTAGAAAACTTTTTTAGCTCTTTTTTTCTCAATCCAATTAATTAAGAGAGATAAAATGAGGAAATATTGTTTCACTTCACATTACGTCACATCACATTACTGAAATAAAATGGGTTGTGAGTGATATTTCATGTCACGTTAAAGGGATAGTTCACCCAAAAATGAAAATTTGATGTTTATCTGCTTACCCCCAGGGCATCCAAGATGTAGGTGACTTTGTTTCTTCAGTAGAGCACAAACGAAGATTTTATAGATAGAATATAGAATACTGTTTTGGAAATCATTATTATTAATTAAAGGGGAAGGGGAGTCTCCCTTCTAGTTATAGTCTATCTCTGTCTACCTCCGGTTCATACTCCAGTACAGTAGGTGGCGGTAATGCACCATTGAAGTTGGATGCCACCTGCCGTTAAACATCAAGGAAGAAGAAGAAGTAAATCGCTTCTGCGCATTCGTCTACTATGCCAGAGCATGCTGGTGCGTCATGCGCCGGCTGTTGTGAACGTGCTCAGGACAGTTGGACATTGCGGTGGATCAGAGGTAAAAAATGATATAAATACTGTTCAGTTTCTTGCACAGACCAATCTTTCGTGTCTTAAGACCTCAATGTATCGTCACGAGTCGCAGGACTTAATTTGGTTTTGTCTGTGTATGTTTTTTTTTAACTCTCAAAGCCGTGGGTCCCATTGACTGCCATTATATGACTGACTTCACAACAGACTGCAACGGTTTGAGTTAAAAATCTTCGTTTGTGTTCTACTGAAGAAACAAAGTCACTTACATATTGGATGCCCTGGGGGTAAGCAGATAAACATCAAATTTTCATTTTGGGGTGAACTATCCCTTTAATTGAGCTGCTGTTGGCCTTTCAATTGTCTATTTATTTATTTATTTATTTATTTTTATTTATTTTATTTTTTTTACTTTCAGTAAAAGTAAATGCATTTTATTTAAAATAATATTAATACATTCCAACTGAATTAAGCCTCCAAATCACATTTTCTGTTTGTGTGCATTAGTTCTCAGTCCAGAATTTTCCACACACACACACACACACACACACACACACACACACAAAAAACAACAACAACAAAAAACACACTAATAACTGTTTTTACCTGCTAACACCCAATGTATCATTCATTCCCCTCAGGATACCATCACCACAGTTTTCATATCAATTTTTTTTTTACATGTAATCATGATTTGTGTTTGTAAAAATCCAAAATCCAACCAACTAAATTACCCATCCTGTCTATCAAAACAAATAAATAGATAAATATGTTGACTCACTTATATTTCATCTCCATCCATGGCTGCTTACTTCTGGCTATCACTTAAAACCGCTGATGTAATTTGTTGTCTGCAACAGAGACATTCAACAGCATCATTTGAACGGTTATTACTTTACTGTCCCTGGGCCATAATTGCATCCCTGTGTTGAAACCGATAAAATAAATCACTAGTCCATCAGCTGGCGAAAGAACCAGATTTTGTTGGTGGGTTACTAACAAAACTCCATTCATAGATGATGCTTGTTTTATTTCTTTTTTAAATCATATCCTAGTTTTCAATTTAATATTTGGTTTTAGGTCATTTCTTTGCAGCCGTGTTTCAGTAGGGATGGCTTTACAGTGATTTGAAAGGTTTGATTTAAAATGGCTTGAGCAGGTAAACAGAACAAACTCCCAGCGGGTCTCTTACACTATCTTTCTCTCTTTCTATCTCTCTATCCCCTGTGTGGTGTGTAGGCTTGTACTTTATTTGTTTTATTTTAGCTTCCATCAGCTGCAGTGGTAAACAAGCCTTAGATGAGCAAATCATCATGCTCAGTGCTGAAACAGACTGTGGTTTCCAACTCTCTCTTTCCTTCTGGTATATCGGTTTACTTTATAGTAAAAGCAGTGGCAAAGGCCATGTAAGAAAGATTAAAAGAGGAACATAATATAACTGCTATGCTCACAACATTAATGTTCTAGTAGTCTCTTCTAATCTGCATATAAATCAGTGGCATAGATGCCAAAAAATGAAAAATAGCCATTAATTAAATCCTAGTCTCCCGCTGGCTGTGTCCGTGAAACCAGTGCAGCACAATGCAATCTCCAGGTAGATCCAATAAGGAAATGACACTGTCAGAGGGATAATAAGTTCATAATTGCTCTGTTGCAAAACTTAGTGAGCTGCCTAAAGATTACAGGCATCACAGACACACGCTCCATTCAAAAAAGGTAACTACTTATATTTATAATAATGTACCTAATTTGGGCGAATTGAATTGTGAAGAGCTGATGGCAGATGAAGTGAGGGAAAAGCGAGAGAAATGATCATACTGTAAATATAGTGATTCAAAATTGCTCATTTTAATTGCTATTTGATTATTTTATTTGGCTAATATTTGTGTGCTCTATATGTATAGCTTAGCAACATGCTACTGTTAAACTCTATTGAAATTTCTCTCATGTATTTAAGTTAAGTTTCTTTTTTATTATCTCCCTTAGGAGAAATTTGTCTTAGACAATTGGGAGAGCAGATCAAACATAAAACAATAAACTTATTCAATAACACACACACACACACACACACACAAATCATGTTTCATTTCATTTCAAATTATTGCCCTGGTCTTCATTGCATATATTTAAAGATACCCTGTGGTGAAAATCAAATTTATAAAGTTGTTTACATGTCTGTCTGGAGTTTTAAATATGCTTAAAGACAAACCATGCACAAATTCAACATCGTTTTAGAGCAAGACCGCCGCAAAATGCAGTTTGAACTAAACTGCATGTTTCTTGTCATCAAAAACTGTAACCAGTCCTATCATCTTATGGGGTGGAGCTTCACATATCATTAGCTGTCTGAGATGGCAAACGAGAACATGGTTTGTGAAACACATTATTAGCTTTAACGTAGTCAAGATCGTATGAGAGAGCAATACAAAAAATGCATTACCATTCTGAAACGTCGATCCTGTAATTAGCTCTTCAGAATCAGTTTCTGGTTCAAACATATATGGCTGAATTAATACAATATTGCCACTTACCACTGTGTAGTGTTGGAGTGATTTATGGTACACTAAATGAGGTAAATGTGTTTTAAGCCATTTTAAGGCACAAAGAAATTATTTTCAGATTAAATATGTCGTTTTGAAGTTTAAAATCAAAACGACACTGAGTCGTTGGGGAAAACGAGAGGCGGTGGATTATGTTTTTATATCAATGAAGGCTGGTGTACAGACGTGACAGTTTTAACCTGTTAGCCAGCACCCCCCCATTTTGGGCCTCACAGGTGAAAATGACCTACCTAAATTAAAATGGTTAAAGTTCCTGAAAACAGTGTGCTACACACACAATTTAGGTATCTTTGGAAAGAAGACACTCTAGGCTTTACTATCCATCATCCAGAGTTGATAATGCTCAAAAAGATAAAAA
>JAFVLL020044098.1:0-10364 GCA_021397915.2 Tor tambroides | reverse complement strand
TCTTACCACATAAGATAAGAAAGAGGTTGGATCTGAATGGGCAACAGGATAAAGATGGAGTCTGTGTTCAAATCATACAAATATGTAGTTCTGTCATGAAACTCTAGATGGTACAGGCTGACGGGTTGTTAATGTAACTGATGATATTCAGAGAGTTAAACGACTTGGCACAAGCTGATTGGTTCATGCTGCATATGCAGCCAATGAGCTTACTGCCTTGCATTTATATGGCTGGCTAGCATTCACTTGAGATTGCTGAGATAAACTTCCTTCAGAGTTTCTCTGAAACCCTTCACCTTCCCCAGCTCCACCTGTATAGATCTGCTACGGGTTATTTTATATGCTATTTGTGCAGCAGTAGTATGTCTTAAATACTCACAGCACCGTATCCCTATATGCATTGGCAGTAGCAAGTTCCTGTACTTACTTGCTGCAGCAGCAATAATCTACAACTACAGAAATAACCAACAGCAGCAGCTTAGCAGATCTATTCAGCCAAGACCAAATACATTAACATTGTCATATCCATCACCATGCTAAAATCTTCCGAGTTGTCATGATTGAACTTTAATGACTCTGTGATGCAGACTGAAAAGGAGTTATTGATTTGATTTTAATCGTTAATTGTGATGAGTGACACTTGGGCAGACAAAAATGATGTTGAAAATTATGTTCCATCATTAATTCCAATTTTCACACGTTAAAGTCTATTTTCTAACTGTATGCATAACGTCTTATTGTGAAATATTCCATGTATAGTTGTTTTTTTACCTCCAGGTCTGCCAGTTAAAATGACACACTTCTCCCTGGTGACACATACACAACTTCTCTAATCATTTAGTCTGCTTAAACCATTCATCTGCCTCATTTTTATAGTCCAAAATTGTAGTGCATCTATTAACAACGATGAATAGAACCCCACATTTACATTTCATTGTACATTGCTACTTGCATTTCATCGTTTCATCATTTCACACCTACTTTATTATAGGTGTTCAGGGTCAGCTATTAAGCATCTATAAAAGTAGGGTGACATGTAACCTGCTATTGTGGATATGACTGATAAAGGACAGTGTGGGTCGTAAAGGTGAGTGAGAGATGGAGTCAGAATATGTCGATTGTTTGATTCCGATATGAATGCTGTGTTCCAGACTGGCCCTTTGACTCACTTCCTGTCGTCCCCTCAGTTATGACACATTAACAATGAGATAGGATGGGGGCAGGGATTTGAAAACAAATTGGTCATTATAATCTGAAGAGTCCAGAGTTTTTTAGACTTTTGTAAAAGTGTAAAGAGAGACCAAATGACACTTTGTGTTTGCTGTAATAGTCACAGTTTACTGTGAGGAGGAGTATTACAATCTAGTTTAAAGCTAAAGTTTGTTTTTTCTGTATCATTGAACAGAGGTTTAAAAAATAACTATAAAATTTGTCAAAATAGAAAGTTGATGCTGGTTCGAGAAAGCAAGAAAGTTTGAAAACCTTAACCTCAAGTTTGAAGGTTTTTAGTTTGAATTGGTTTCAGAACCTGCATGTTGATAGATACAAAAATAAAATATAATATATAATAAATATAATAATATTCTAATAAAAATGTAAGTGGTTATTGCCTGTCAAAAACATTTTTTTGTTGTGGATAGTTGCCAGTGCTTTCACGTGTGTTATTATTTGTGAATTATATGCTATCATATCTATTTAATTTTTCATTATGTTCATAGCACAAATGATGCCCAATGAGTAACATGGTAAAGATCAATAGAGGGTCTGGATTTACAAAAAAATAATTTCCCAAACTCTCCCCTGTCTGCCATTTGTTCAGAAAGAAAAGGTCCCGCCCCAAACTCACACCACTGATCTTATGTCTGGCTGCTCAAATTGATAATGCCGCAGTGTTTTGCTTAAGGGGAAATCAAAGCCTTGCTTATAGTATTTTAACATTTTAAAAGTGATGCCATGCCTTTAATGTATTGAGAAGATACCTTCACTGCAGTGTGAGTTGGTGTCTCTGCAGAGGTGGAGTTTCCCTAGACTGTGTCTGTCGGTCACCGTCTGTGGTAAATAATCGCCCATCATTTAGCAATGTGTGTGACGGAGGGGGGTTGGCAGGGTGAGGCAGTTTAATTAAGGAAATGGCCGCCCTGCTGTGGAGGGGTTAATGGCCACCCTGTGCGTGTTTGTCTTGACCGTTACTTAAATCAGCAGGTAGTGGATAACTGAGAACAGCCATTAAAGAATTCTTGTTTAAAAGCAACCTTAAAGCGAAGACATAGAGTTGAAGCTCAGGCTGAAAGAGGCATAAAGCTTTTTCACATCTAATATGTGTTTGGGTGCTTCAGACTGTGTTGAAAGAGATGCAATTAAAAGACACTTATGAGCTGCTAATTCTTGGTGAATCAAAAACACGCGACTAGTATAGTCTCACTCCTGAATGAATGACTCTTTTAAGCTGATTCTTTTAATGAACTGAGTTACTGATTTGAATCTGACAAATCTGAAATTAAATTTGGTGGATACTGAATGAGTTGCTTTGTTTCAAAACGGACATGACTGAAAATGATACTCACTGAAATATAGGCCTAGGTATATAAAATTTCTCTCTTCCCACAGTGTTTGTGCTATTGAATGAGTGATGCATATACCTCACTTACAGTTTCACTTTTGTTTTTCACAGAACTCAAAAAGATTGAATTGAATGACAGTTTATGCACACTTGTAATTTTATCTGATCAACAGAAAATTGTCAAGAGAATGTGTTGCCCGAAGGCAGAGAACTGGTAGAGCTGTGATTTGATTGGTGTCTGTTTAATGTGGGCGGGGCTTTGGAACATTAAGAATCAAAGAAGCTCCAAGCAGCTGAAGGAGTGTTTTCTCTCTCTCTCTCTCTCTCTCTCTCTCTCTCTCTCTCTCTCTCTCTCTCTCTCTCTCTCTCTCTCTCTCTCTCTCTCTCTTTCACACAGACACACACACACACATTAGATTTACATATAGATACACACCCAGACCTCAGGGCTGCATTTTCAAGGCCTTGACACACAACGCAGCCTCGGGGAAAGCAGACAAGGCAAAATTGAGAAGCTCTCTGTCTCTCCCACACACATACTCTCTCTGAAGATAGTGTTTCACAGAGCGACTGAGAATGAAATGGCAGGCTGAAGAACCAGCTGTCTCGCATCTTAATCTGCCTCTGTATCAGCCAGACAGATGAAGACTTGTAAATGTGAAACTGTCAAATAAATGACCAGTGAGGTCACTTTGAGGAGCTTATATTTGAAACTTAGACTACTATGATGTCACTGGTTTGAGATACATGGAGTCAGAGATTTTCTGCAAATTACTGTTATTATCATGACATCTTTCAAAGACAGTTTTCTTTGAATACTTCAGTTCATCAACAACTGTGTTAGTACAGTTAATACACTACAGTTCAAAGATTTCAGTAAGGTTTTTTTTTTTTTGAGGAATAATTTTATTCAGTAAGGATGCATTAAATCGATCAAGTGACCATAAAGACATTGTCCATTTTAAATGCTGTTCTTTGAACTTTTGGCTTATGAAAGCTTCTTCTTGCTCATCAAAAATCTTAGTTTCCAAAAAAATATGAAACTTGTTTTCAACAGTTGGGCAGCACATCTGGTTTCTTAAGGATCATGTGACACTGAAGACTTGAAGTAATGACTGCTGAAAATTCAGCTTTGCCTTCAAAGAAACATCTTTTGAACGGTAGTGTAAATTAAATCTGCTAAGTAAATGTGAGCTGGATTTGGTTGGTGAATTTGAATTCTGTGTGGATGGTGTGAAGATACCACAATCAGTGAATCACACCGAAGCTCATATGATTCTTTAGAAGGAATAACCCAGAAAACATGCTCTGACACACCAGTGATGTGTTCAGATAGGAACTTCCCATGCCTGAGTCAGCAGCATAGACTGAAATGTGTCGCTCTGTGTGTCCTTGAACATTTAAAGTGATAGTCAGTTGTATGTTCTGAGCTGAAACTGCACGGTTGGCTTTGAGATAATTAATTACATTATTCACATTTACATTTACATGCGTGTATAGAAAGAAAATAAATGTATTAGGATGTGTTTTGTCCAGTGTCTGTTCTCTTTTTATCTCTGTTTTAGTTTAAATGCCAATATAGTTTGCTTTAGAGAAATGTTGATTTTGTAGTCCAGAAAACAGGAAGAGATTTAGCATTTTTGAGTGTTGAGTGATGCACAGTAATACCTCACACTTCATTTTTTCTTAAAACAAGTTGCTAAAAAGGACTGTAACTATGGGGGGAAAATGTGAGTTTGCTTGCTTTTTTATGAATCTGAAAACTATTGTTGTCCTTTTATAGCAGCTTGCTTGCAACCTATGTTTTGAAACTTAGGTTACATTTTGGATTGACCTGCAAATTGATGTCACGACTCAACAGCTTTATAAGCACAACAAAAACTATTACCAAGGAAGTGCAAAATAGATAATTAGGTAAATAAATAAAATGAACAAAATGAATAAATAAAATGAAAAATCAGTACACTTAGAAATAAGGAATAAATTATATACATACAATGTAAGAAATAAGGGGAAAAAATAAAAACGGAGAAGGTGCTTGTAATTCTCTGCCAGGACATTATCACTTAAGTATATGAATATTTCCTTTAACCCTAAAACGCAATGCAGAAATTCCAAATACGAGTTAAACATGACAAATCAATACAAAAAGTTTGTTTGTTTGTAAAATGGGTAATTTTTCACAGACTTTAATTAGAGTGAAGTTATAAATTACAGAGGTGTCAAAAGAATAAATATTGAAAAACATAAGCACCTATGCCAAGACAAATCACTCACTGTCCTTCATGTCATGTGTCTCTTACAGCACACACATTTGTGGCCTAAATGAACGGCACCAGTGTCACGAAAGAAGCACCGTTTGCTTATCTTTAAGTGTTCACAGGTCTCGTGTGTATGTGTGTTTGTGTAGATAGAGTAACGGTTGAGTCTACTGTAGTTCATCCACCCGTCCAGTCTCAACAGCACACATGCCTCTGTTTTGAACAAAGAAATATGAGTTTGTGTTGATATAATTCATGTCACATGTATCTTCTGCTTCAAAACAGCTGTAGTTTTGCTGGATTTGCCCCTGCTGCGTGTGTATTTCTCATGCTGGATTGTGAAAAGTAGCTCGTCTGTGACTGAAGTGTTGTTTTGGATGCTAAGAAACGGCATTGTGTGTTTGTACTCACTGTCATTCCTAATAAGGCCAGATCAGCAGTGTTTGGCACTGGTGTCTGTACACTAGACAGATTGAGGCAAAAGGACCTTCTCCTCTTTGTTTCATCAGTGAGGTGTTTCATGGGAAGAGCAGATCCATCGTCTTACCAAATATGGGAGTAGAGTCTCTCTCTTTTTCTGGATGTCTGCGCGTACTTGTCTGGCTTGCGCAAAGTAAAATGTTCTGTGTCTCTCTTTGCTGACTATAGTAATAATACATAGGCCTTAACTTGCTCTGTAATATTTGACTTCACAGTATGTGGTTGTAAAATGTTAACCCCAGGTAACTGCAGTGGGACGATCCCTGTAGTACAGTCACTTTAGATAAGAAGCTGTCTGCTACATGAAGTATCTCTGTCTGCAGTTCTGTGCTAACTGTTGGAATGTTTTACTGCGACCATGCATTTGTGCTAGGAGAAACAGGAAGTGACCTTATAACACTCTGCCTACACATTGAGAAGTCATAAACACATACATGTGCACGCCCTTTCCTCTGTTACAGTGTTTTTCACTGCTATTGGTTTAGCCAAAATTATCCATATTTAATTAAATTATATATGCAGAAAATATGATTATTATTATAAATATACAATTGTTTTATATAGATAGATATTATAGATTTTTTTTTTTCATTTTCTTTGAGTTGACCCGTGTTCTTGTGTTGTGTTGTTTTCAGATGGAAGTGAGGCTGCTCCTGATTTCAGTTCTTCTGGGACTCAGCAGGGCACAACTAGGTAAGAACTTCAGATTTTAAAAGCGTCAGATATACAGTGGGGTTCAAAATCTGAGGCTACTAATGAAAATGCTTCTGTTGTGTGTTTTATTATCCATCCATTTTCTGTAGTGAATATATTTTATATTGCACAGTTTTAACCTATTTAGGGCCAGATTTACTAAACAGGGGAAATTAGCGTTAAAGCACATTAAAGAATGCACACACAGCCAGATCATTTCCATAATGACCAGCGCAATCTACCAAGAGCAATGCAAATTACCGCCTGCTTTTTTTTGGGCGTTAAGTAATGGCGCAAATACCAGTAATTTTACGAGCGCAAAGGTTAGTAAATCACATTGCGTGATTCATTTTAAAACTCTCCTCCCATAAATTTTGCATCTCTGAAAGGAAAACACCTACAAATGCATATTCAATAAGGTCACGCGCACAAATAACACATAATGCCGGCACATAATTGGAAATATAATATCTGTAAAATGATTAAACAAAAGTGTCATGTCAATTTTCTGTCAAAAAAAGTGGGTGTGGGAACCCTGCAGGTTTGTGTGGGTTAAAAGTAGGGTAGGCGATTTCTGAGAGGCCAGAAATAGCAAGCTAGCATTGAAAGCATAAGATCCCACCCTCCCTGCAAATCACTCTCCAAAGCCACACCTCCTCCAAAAGACATGAACACGCACTAACAGACTAGAGTTTGACCAGCAACATGATGAGAGACGGTGTTGCTGCAGGGTTGAATGCAGTGCTGTCAGATGCTGTCTCATTCACTGGTGAGAAAACAATACACTGCAAAGCGCATGATATTATAATACTAACACCTTCCGTTCTCGCTCGGTCTGCAATAGCGTAATGGAACGCGCTGATGACTCATGATCATGTCTGTGTGAACAGGGTGCGTGGAGGTATACAAATACATACTTTGACTGACTGGCAGGCAGGACAACTTATCATAGCTCTCAGACCGAGGGATATGATTGGACAAACATTTTATGGTCCTACGTCTTCCACTGACGATATAAATACATTTAGACCACATAACTTAGTGATTGCTATTGGGATGTGAAGAGACTTTCAAACAGCATAACCAAAAATGTTTTTGAACCAAATCACCTAGCCTGCATTTAATGCAGTCTTTGATGTTGTCTTCATCTCTTGATAAAGAAGGACTTATCTTTTTTCCCTCCAAAAATTCCTATTTGCAGGTTTAAAAAAAATATAAAATTGAGACTTTTCTGTATGTGTAGGAGCAGACTTTTGAGTGATATATATATTTTTTGGAAGCTCCACTCAGAACACGCACCAGACCAGAGACTGATAAAATACTCGTAATACTGTCCAGATCATCTGTTAGACGTTTGCAGCGATTTTCATTCCAGGAATATTCCAGATATGGAACCAAAAGAAAATTCTCACTGCATTAATACAGATCTAGTGCGGTTTATTCTGGATGTGCTGACCTCATGGTTTCCATTAAGGGGGAAGGGAAGTGGTGTGCAGCCAAATATGGTGACCCATACTCGGAATTTGTGCTCTGCATTTTAACCCATCCAAGTGCATGCACACAGTAGTGAACACACACCTGGAGCAGTGGGCAGCCAATGCTACAGCGCCCAGGGAGCAGTTGGGGGTTTGGTGCCTTGCTCAAGGGTCTGACCTCAGTCGTGGTATTGAGGGTGGAGAGAGTGCTGGTTATTCACTCCCCCCACCTACAATCCCCGCCGGACCTGAGATTCGAACCCACGACCTTTGGGTTACAAGTCCAACTCTCTATCCATTAGGCCACAACTGCCCACGACTTTAGAGAAAGCAGTAAGGATGCCATCATTAATGCAGTTCACATGACCTCGCTACAGCATATGGCCACTCTGCGTCTGTTTTAGAATGACAGTCTCATGAGAGAGAATCATATTGCATGTGGCTGGCCACAGTGTTAGTTATTAAATGCTCTTTGATTTGGATTTCCTGTGTTAGTGTTAGGAGGGAATTGAGAATGATGGATGTTTTTGTTGTGTGTGTGTGCAGATGGTAACGAATGCACCAAAGCCTCGGCCCAGTCCTGTGGAGAATGCATTCAGGCTGGAGAAAAGTGCGGCTGGTGTACAGACGAGGTGAGTTCAGACGAAACCATTAAAGATGGAAATGGCTGCTTTTGCAATGATGTGCATTTAGGGAAAAATGTTATGGGGGAAACCACTTCCTGTAGTCAGATTATTTGTTTATCCAAGTCTGTAGAGGACATCCTGTGATTCTGCAAACAGTTCTGGCTGCAAAAAACATGTTTTTGGGCGATCGAAGTATCCAAAGGAACCAGTGATTTGAAATGACATCACCTTCTGTCCCACCTTTATTTGCCTGTAGTTGATTATTACCCACAGTTTCTTGAGTCATTTTAGTGGAACTTGAGCACATCATACCCCTCAGTTTTTATGAGTCAGCATCCTGTGTGATCATGTCTGTTCCTGCCATGTGGAGCAGATTATGGAAGGACAGGAAGCACCAATCTTGGACCACATTAAAGAAAGCAGGAAGTGTACTATCACTAAACGACATGTAATGCAGGGCGGGGGGTTTGAGCTCCGTTGGGAATGTGCCCCCTCTTAATTGTTTCAACAGGCATGCTGCACATCCTCATCCCAACTAGCCCAACACAGGAACATTGGCTTAACCAATGGTGTGAATTTGGGGCGGGATTATTTGTCTGTCTGACCAGTAGCAGGAAGGTGGAGTGTTGTGGAATTATTTTATAACATTTTAATTACTATATTTGAAAATCATAGTTTTATATTATATACATGGTTTAATCACATGGAAAAATGTTAATTTAACTTATTTTTTCTGATTTAATTTGTCTGTTTAATTTATCCAAAATAAATATAATTTTTCCCTGGTCATTCAGGTTTACTTAATGCAAATCACACCCACCCTTGTTATCATAATCAAATTTTGCATCTGTTTTAGGGAATTTTTTAACATACGTATTTAACATATTGTATTGTTTTAATTCTATTCTATTAATTATTATTGAAATCTTACATACATTTTACAATATTTTTACATAGGTAGAACTTCATAAATTTACAGTGAATATTTAGAGCCTGGACCTATTCAGTTGAATGTCCCTGCTATAGATAACTATAATATTATTTAATATGTTAACATAAATAGATATATTGTCCTAAAATAACATAATTCTCTATATGTGTCCCTTAGAAATGCTCCATATTTTGTAAGATTAAATACTACTGATGCTGTTCTCCAACTGGTGCTATTTTTGATGGAGTGTTTATAATCTTTCTCTTTTGTTTTTCTTCTCTTTCCCTCCACTCCTTTGTCTCTTTCTGCAGGACTTTCTGAAACAGGGTGAGCAGAAGTCCACACGGTGTGATGAGATTGAAGCTCTGATTAAGAAGGGCTGTTCTAAAGCCAGCATAGAAGATCCTCGGGGAACTGTTACCATCAACAAGAACCAATCTTTAACAGACCGCACAAAGGATGGAGCAAAACTGAAGCCAGACCAGATCACCCAGATTCAACCACAGAAACTCACCCTAGACCTCCGATCAGGTACTGTATACTCCCTTTCTAACTCCAGGAATGCTTATTAAATAATTTAGGTCATCAATTAATAAAGTCATGTGAAGTAATGGTCTTCTTCTCGGTATAATAAGTTCACTCCCTTATAAAGCTTTAGTCTGAACCCAGGATCTCTCATTCTAACCCAGGTGAAGCTCAGACATTCAATCTGACATTCAAGAGGGCTGAGGATTATCCCATAGATCTCTACTACCTGATGGACCTCAGCTACTCAATGAAAGATGATTTAGAGAATGTCAAAAACCTGGGAACTGACCTGATGTCTGAAATGCAAAAGATCACATCTGACTTCAGGATTGGTAAGGAACCTCAGAGGATCCATGCTGGATTTGTCTATAATTGTATTGCACTGCACTGCTTTCATTCTTTGTCAATGTCTCTAGGCTTTGGCTCCTTTGTGGAAAAAACTGTCATGCCGTACATCAGCACAACACCAGCCAAGCTGCTAAACCCCTGCACGTCAGACCAGAACTGCACCAGCCCATTCAGCTATAAAAATGTGCTGAGTTTGACTGCCGATGGTTCTCAGTTTAATAACCTTGTGAGCAGACAGCAGATCTCAGGAAACCTGGACTCACCAGAGGGAGGGTTCGACGCCATCATGCAAGTGGCTGTCTGT
Organism: Tor tambroides; assembly: GCA_021397915.2. Classification (NCBI taxonomy): domain Eukaryota; kingdom Metazoa; phylum Chordata; class Actinopteri; order Cypriniformes; family Cyprinidae; genus Tor; species Tor tambroides. The sequence goes on along the minus strand of JAFVLL020044098.1, from coordinate 158 downwards.
GCGGTATGTATAATATATAAGTTTTTACATATATATGTATATATATATATATCAAGTCAAGTTGTCAAGTTGAGCTTTATTGTCATTCCGCTGCATGTGGGGACATACAGTGGAACGAAATGTCGTGCCTCACAGGACCACGGTGCTACATACATACA